>VLTN01000071.1:0-171816 GCA_008330645.1 Cafeteria roenbergensis
CGACCTCTCTGCCGAGGAGCGCAGGGTCCTCGGGTCGTCAACCCTGATGGCGATTCCCAAGGGCAACGGCAAAGATCAGGCCGGTGGCGCCATGGTATCGGGCCTGGGCAAGCTGGTGGGCAAGGTGGTGAACACCATCCTGGGGAAGCACGGACTGCTGGACCAGCTGCGCTTCCAGTTCCTGGGCTGCCGAGACGGGTCGTGCAGGCTGGTCCATGCTGTCCGTACCGCGTTCGAGGAGGGAGGAGCCAAAACGGTGGTTGTAGCATGGACATGGCCAACGCCTACAACTCCGTCTCCAGGCGCGCGATGATCGAGGAGGTGCGGCGGTTGGACGAGAAGCTCGTGCCGGCGGTGCTGGCGCTGTACGGCTCGTCCAGCCCGCTCCCTCTTTGCCACGGACGAGGGCGAGGTCTCTTGAGCTGAAGTCCAATAGGGGCGTGCGTCAAGGCACCCGGCAGCGGGCGCACTGTTTGCGATCGCAGTGCACCCCCTGGTGGACGAGGTGAGGCGCGCCTTCCCAGATGTGCTCATCTTGCAGATGGCCGACGACACGACGCTGGTGGGCCCGAGGAGGAGCGCCTTCAAGGGCAGCCCAGATGCTGGCCGAGCGGCTCAGCACGGTGGGGCTGCGGATGAACACCAGCAAGACCCAGGTGCTGTGCAAGCGAGGACAGCGCGAGGAAACGAAGGCCAGAATTCGGCGGGAGATGAAGCGGAGTAGGGACGAGCCAGGGTCCCCACCCTCGGTGCTGGAGGGGTGCCACCTCACCGAACGGAGCGTGGCGGTGCTGCAGTGTCCTGTGGGGGAGGACCTCTCGCCGGAGGTGGCACTTGAGCACTCGATGAAGCGACTAGAGAAGGAGTTCGGGCCGGCGGCGGAACGCCTGCTCGCGGGCATCGAGGTCTGCGGGCTCAAGCGGGCGCACCACCTGCTGCTGTCAGTGGTGGGCCAGAAGTTCAGCTACCTGCACAGAGCAGCGGGTGCGGCGGCGGGCCAGGAGCTGGCGGTGTTCCATGCGGCGCTGCTGGCCAACCTGTCGGCAGTAGCGCACAAGACGGAGCTGGATGCGATCGGCCACGCGCTCTCGGACGAGATGTGCACGGTGACCGAGGACGACTTCCGTGAGGCCATGTCCAAGGCCATCGAGGCGCTTGTTCGGGGGCTGCCGGACGAGCACGCAAGGCGGGAGGCGTGGTGGGCGCTCCTGGGCCGGGAAGCCGACGGTGTGACTCGGCTCGCATCGGCAGCGTCCAACCCGGCCTTGAAGAAGGGAGGCTACGCTCAGATGAGGCTGGCAAAGATGCTGAGCAAGGGCTGCAAAGCCGGTGGCATGGGCCTGCCTGGCGTGGCGCAGTTCCGCTTCGAGGCGACAGCGGGCTTCATCGAGGCCGTTCGGGACATGCGGAAAGGGCGGTTCGAGATGGCGCCACCGCCGGAGGAGGCCCTCGACGGGGCCGACACTGGTGGAGGCGGAGGCGAAGCGGCGTCGGGCAGTGGTGCCGGAGCGGGACCAGCCAACGCCGGCGAGGCGGAAGCGGAGGATGAGTCAGGTGCGGCGGCTGCTGCAGCGGGCGGCACGCCGTGGGTGGACCACCCGGCGGTCGGAGAGAGCGAGTCCAAGGAGGACTGCGAGGAGGGGCCGGCGCACGGGCAGCAGCTTGCAGGTACGCTGGACGGCTGGCTCGTCAGCGGTACGGAGGGAGCGGCTGAACCGGAGCATCAGCCAACACCGACAAGCGGAGGCCAGACGGTCGGCGGAGGTGCGGCTGCCGCCAGCGCGGCGGGAGCGGCGACCGAGATGACGACGAGCGGCGGCGGCGCAGCGGCAGCTAGTGCGGCTGGCGCTCCAAGCGGCCAAGAGACATCTGATGCCGCACAGCCGAGAGCGGATGCGGCACAGGTCTACTCGGTCAGGCGAACGCCGGCGATCGGGTTGGCCAGGGACGGACCCGACGCGGATGCGGACGGCAACGACCCCAACTGGAAGGGCATCTCGCTCAAGAAACTCGTGAGGAGCTCGCTGAAGCGCTCAGACCGCAGCGATGCGACCAAGGAGGTGGGCGACATCCTGCTGCGATGCGAGGAGGTCGCCAAGGGAGCCTACCGGGACTACGAGCGGGACAGCAAGGAGTACAAGGACGCCTGCACCGAGGCACGGTACTTCAGGCCGGACAAGGACTGCGTCGTGGGCAAGGAGGCCGACCTTCATGCCGCCAGGGTGAAGAAGCGCTACCAGCTGGCGCACGTGTGGAGGTCGGACATCGCGGGGGCTGTCGAGGGCCTGGAAGAGCTGCGCGCCGAGATCGAGGAGCTGGCGCTGGAGGCGATGATGGAGCTCAGATCTGACGACGAGTCGTCGGATGACATGGAGGCAGCGGCAAACCTGGTGGAGAAATTCATCAGGGCCTGCAAGGGAGCCCGCTGCCTGGCCGCAGCGACAGGGTTCGAGGGCTTCTTGCCCGACACCCTGGGCGTGCTGTCGGATGACCTGAAGGCCAAGCTCCGCAAGTGCCTGTACGGCGACGGGGTGACGGCGCGGGCGAACGAGCAGACCGAGGCGCCCTGGCAGCGCAAGATGGTGCTGCATCACGACGACATGCTGCGCATCAAGCACGAGTGTGTCTTCCTGCGCCGTCTGGCCAAGGCGCGCAGGGCCTGCACAGCACGCTGCAGGGCCGAGGCGCTGGCAAAGGGCACGCCGGAGAAGCGTGTCGCCAACATCGACGACCCGGCCATGCTGCGTGTCATGAGCGACCTGGTCGCGTTCCGAGAGGCGTGCGTGCCGGGAACGCACTACTGGCTCCGCAACACGATGATGGGGCCCCGCGGGCTCACAGACGAGGAGTTCGCGGTGGTGGAACGCTACCGCATCGGAGCCTCCGAGGCCGACCACGTGGTGCCAGACGGCGTGTCGATCAACTGCGCGTGCGTGCAGGGGGACACCACGGCGAGAGGCACCGTCCACATCGGCGGGGTCTCCGGTGTGGCGCATCACCTGGCGCGCTGCCGCTGCGGCAAGGGCTCCACCATTCGGGCGCACAACGACGTCCGCGACGTCCTGCACGCGGCGGTGCGCTCGGCGGGACTACAGTCGGTGGTGGAGCCTTCCAGCTGGCAGGACGGGCAGACGCGCTTCGGGTCCCAGCCGGGGTCCAGCGAGGCCGCGCGCAAGCGACCGGACCTGCGGGTGCACGTCGACTTCGAGACCACCTGTCTCGTCGACGTGCAGATCACCTCGGCGGTGAGCAAGTCCTACGTGACGCAGGGCCTGCAGAACATGGACGCCTTTCTCGAGCGCCGTGAGAATGACAAGATGAGGGAGTACAAGAAGAGCTCAGCTACAAAGGACAACTTGAGCTCCATTGTGCCCTTCGTCATCACGACCACGGGACGCATGGGACCGGCGGCCTTCGCCTTCCTCAAGAAGGTGGCGGACACGGCCTTTGGTGACCGGCCGAGGGAGCGTGCGCGCTGGGCCTTTCGCTGGCTGTCGAGGCTGAACGAGGTCATCGCCAAGGGACTGGCGACCCAGCTGATCGGGCAGACGCAGTACCTGCGACAGCAGGTGGAGCGTATGCGGTGAGCAGGGGCGGCTGATTGGTGACTCGTGGCAGTGTGATGGGAGTGATCTGGGACTTGAGACTTGGGATTGTGGGTTTGGCGCGGTTTGTGACTCATCGGTGATGGAGTTGCTGGATTGGTGATTGGTGAGTCTGTGAATCGAGTGTGTGGCATGGTTACGCGAGTTTTCGACCCCCCCCAACGATGTTCATCTTCTCGAGCGCCGTGAGAATGACAAGATGAGGGAGTACAAGAAGAGCTCAGCTACAAAGGACAACTTGAGCTCCATTGTGCCCTTCGTCGTCACGACCACGGGACGCATGGGACCGGCGGCCTTCGCCTTCCTCAAGAAGGTGGCGGACACGGCCTTCGGCGACCGGCCGAGGGAGCGTGCGCGCTGGGCCTTCCGCTGGCTGTCGAGGCTGAACGAGGTCATCGCCAAGGGACTGGCGACCCAGCTGATCGGGCAGACGCAGTACCTGCGACAGCAGGTGGAGCGTATGCGGTGAGCAGGGGCGACTGAGTGGCGACTCGTGGCAGTGCAGTGTGATGGCAGGGATCTGGCGCGGTTTGGACTTGAGACTTGGGATTGGTGTCGGGTCTGGCGAGGTTTGTGATTCATCTGAGTGATGCAGTGTGCTGGATCTGGTGATTGATTGTGAGTCTGTGACTCATTGGTGATCGAGTGCTGTGGTATGATGAGTCTGTGCGAGTTGGTATGACGCGAGTTTTCGACCCCCCCCAACGATGTTCACACGAGCATGGGCGGCTGATTGGCGACTCGAGGCAGTGTGATGGCAGGGATCTGGGACTTGAGACTTGGGATTGTGGGTTTGGCGCGGTTTGTGACTCATCGGTGATGGAGTTGCTGGATTGGTGATTGGTGAGTCTGTGACTCGATGTGTGGCATGGTTACGCGAGTTTTCGATCCCCCCCAACGATGTTCATTCATTCAGTGCCCCTGTGGGTGCAGACTCCGAGCAAGGCACCGCCTCTTCCAGCCCGCTGGCGCCGGACACCTAGCAGGTGCCCATTTGGCCACTGCTGGATGCGTGATCACCATCCCTTACGATCACACGAATCAGCTCGAATCGGAGGCGTTACCGGACATCGCAAGCATGCCAGCTCTGTCGGGGCACTCCTGCTGCCCAGCGGGACTGCACCGTTTCGTAACGCGACGCATCGCTGTCCTGGAGCTACTTCAGCCTCTCAGGCTGTTAGCCGCGTGTCGCCATGTGGTGAGGGATTGGCGTCGGTGCCACCGCTGAAGTCGCTCAGAGCCGCGGAGCAGAGCCAGGCTTTCGAGACAGGAGCAAGTACCGAAGGCGTTGACCCCGTCCTGCGACAGGGGAAAGACTCAGTGGTTGAGCGGGCAGCTCAGTACGACATGAACGAAATCCCTGGAGCTGGAAGACGCGCGGCTGCGAGCAAAGGGCTGGCTGTCCTGCGGCAGTGCAAGCAAGCATCTCAGTTGCTCACGTAATCGGTGGCATCCACGCTGGCCCCACGCTCGAGGAGCATCCGCACGATGTCCACGTGGCCGTCGCGAGAGGCCAACAGCAGCGCTGTGCTCCCGTCCTGTGGAGACACACAGCCTCGGCCAGGCGCGCAGTCGCCGCACACCGACCCTCCGCACGCCCGGTCGCATTGCCATCGTCACCCTCCCGGTGGGCCACTTGACCCGGCCACGCCCCATGCGCTGAGGTCCGGGCCCGGCTGCCCCGTGCAGGGATGGCGACGACGGCGGCGCGACAAGGCACGCAGGCTGACTCACGCAATCGATGGCATCCACGCTGGCGCCACGCTCGAGGAGCATCCGCACGATGTCCACGTGGCCGTGGCGAGATGCCAACAGCAGCGCTGCCTTTCCGCACTGTGGAGACGCACAGCCCCAGCCAGGCGCGCAGTCGCCGCACACCGACCCTCCGCACACCCGGTCGCATTGCCATCGTCACCCTCCCGGCGGGCCACTTGACCCGGCCACGCCCCATGCGCTGAGGTCCGGGCCCGGCTGCCCCGTGCAGGGATGGCGACGACGGCGGCGCGACGAGGCACGCGGGCTGGCTCACGCGATCGGTGGCATCCACGCTGGCCCCACGCTCGAGGAGCATCCGCACGATGTCCACGTGGCCGTCGCGAGATGCCAACAGGATGGCGGTTAGTCCACGCTGCAGACACACACAGCCCCAGCCAGGCGCGCAGTCGCCGCACACCGACCCTCCGCACACCCGGTCGCATTGCCATCGTCACCCTCCCGGTGGACCACTTGACCCGGTCATGCCCCATGCGCTGAGGTCTGGGCCCGGCTGCCCCGTGCAGGGATGGCGACGACGGCGGCGCGATGAGGCACGCAGGCTGGCTCACGCGATCGGTGGCATCTACGCTGGCACCACGCTCGAGGAGCATCCGCACGATGTCCACGTGGCCGCGCTCAGAGGCCCACAGCAGCGCTGTGCTCCCATCCTGCGGATACACACACAGCCCCAGCCAGGCGCGCAATCGCCGCACACCGACCCTCCGCACGCCCGGTCGCATTGCCTTCGTCACCCTCCCGGCGGGCCACTTGACCCGGCCACGCCCCATGCGCTGAGGTCTGGGCCCGGCTGCCCCGTGCAGGGATGGCGACGACGGCGGCGCGACGAGGCACGCGGGCTGGCTCACGCGATCGGTGGCATCTACGCTGGCACCACGCTCGAGGAGCATCCGCACGATGTCCACGTGGCCGTCGCGAGATGCCAACAGCATGGCGGTTTGTCCACGCTGCAGACATACACAGCCCCAGCCAGGCGCGCAGTCGCCGCACACCGACCCTCCGCACGCCCGGTCGCATTGCCTTCGTCACCCTCCCGGCGGGCCACTTGACCCGGCCACGCCCCATGCGTTGAGGTCCGGGCCCGGCTGCCCCGTGCAGGGATGGCGACGACGGCGGCGCGACGAGGCACGCAGGCTGGCTCACGCGATCCGTGACATCCACGCTGGCGATATGTTCGAGGAGCATCCGCACGATGTCCACGTCGCCATGCTCAGAGGCCCACAGCAGCGCTGTGCTCCCATCCTGTGGAGACACACAGCCTCGACCAGGCGCGCAGTCGCCGCACACCGACCCTCCGCACACCCGGTCGCATTGCCATCGTCACCCTCCCGGTGGACCACTTGGCCCAGCCACGCCCCATGCGCTGAGGTCCGGGCCCTGCTGCCCCGTGCAGGGATGGCGACGACGTCGGCGCGACGAGGCACGCGGGCTGGCTCACGCGATCGGTGGCATCCACGCTGGCGATATGCTCGAGGAGCATCCGCACGATGTCCACGTGGCCGTGCTCAGAGGCCAACAACAGCGCCACATGTCCATGCTGCAGACTCACACAGCCCCAGCCAGGCGCGCAGTCGCCGCACACCGACCCTCCGCACACCCGGTCGCATTGCCATCGTCACCCTCCCGGTGGACCACTTAACCCGGCCATGCCCCATGCGTTGAGGTCTGGGCCCGGCTGCCCCGTGCAGGGATGGCGACGACGGCGGCGCAACGAGGCACGCAGGCTGGCTCACGCGATCGGTGGCCTTCACGCTGGCGAGATGGTTGAGCAGCATCCGCACGATGTCCACGTGGCCGCAGCGAGATGCGCCCTTCAGCGGAGTGCTTCCGCACTGTGGACACACACAACCCCAGCCAGGCGCGCAGTCGCCGCACACCGACTCTCCGCACACCCGGTCGCATTGCCATCGTCACCCTCCCGGTGGACCACTTGACCCGGTCATGCCCCATGCGCTGAGGTCTGGGCCCGGCTGCCCCGTGCAGGGATGGCGACGACGGCGGCGCGATGAGGCACGCAGGCTGGCTCACGCAATCGATGGCATCCAAGCTAGCACCATGCTCGAGGAGCATCCGCACGATGTCCACGTGGCCGCGCTCAGAGGCCCACAGCAGCGCTGTGCTCCCATCCTGCGGATACAAACACAGCCCCAGCCAGGCGCGCAGTCGCCGCACACCGACCCTCCGCACACCCGGTCGCATTGCCATCGTCACCCTCCCGGTGGACCACTTGACCCGGCCACGCCCCATGCGCTGAGGTCTGGGCCCGGCTGCCCCGTGCAGGGATGGCAACGACGGCGGCGCGATGAGGCACGCGGGCTGGCTCACGCGATCGGTGGCATCTACGCTGGCACCACGCTCGAGGAGCATTCGCACGACAACCAAGTGGCTGAAGCGGCAGGCCCAAATCAGTGACGTCTTGTGAACCTGACATCTCCAAGCAGGCGAGGACATTTCCAAGGTCAAAGTAGATCAAATCTCTGCACACACGCCCTCTGACTTGACCGACTGATGTGCTCAGCAGGTCAGCTTGGCACGCCACCTCCCAGCTGGTGCGGTCTGGGCACGGCTGCCCCGTGCAGGGATGGCGACGGCTGCGGCGCAACAAGGCACGCAGGCTGACTCACGCAATCGATGGCATCCACGCTGGCACCACGCTCGAGGAGCATCCGAACGATGTCCGCGTGGCCGTGCTCAGAGGCCAACAACAGCGCTGTCTTTCCGTGCTGCAGACACACACAGCCTCGGCCAGGCGCGCAGTCGCCGCACACCGACCCTCCGCACACCCGGTCGCATTGCCTTCGTCACCCTCCCGGCGGGCCACTTGACCCGGCCACGCCCCATGCGCTGAGGTCCGGGCCCGGCTGCCCCGTGCAGGGATGGCGACGGCGGCGGCGCGATGAGGCACGCAGGCTGGCTCACGCGATCGGTGGCATCCACGCTGGCACCACGCTCGAGGAGCATCCGCACGATGTCCACGTGGCCGTCAAGAGATGCCAACAGCAGCGCTGTGCTCCCATACTGCGGAGCACACATCCTCAGCCAGGCGCGCAGTCGCCGCACACCGACCCTCCGCACACCCAGTCGCATTGCCATCGTCACCCTCCCGGCGGGCCACTTGACCCGGCCACGCCCCATGCGCTGAGGTCCGGGCCCGGCTGCCCCGTGCAGGGATGGCGACGACGGCGGCGCGACGAGGCACGCGGGCTGGCTCACGTGACCGGCGGCATCCACGCTGGCACCACGCTCGAGGAGCATCCGCACGATGTCCACGTGGCCGTCGCGAGATGCCAACAGGATGGCGGTTAGTCCACGCTGCAGACATACACAGCCCCAGCCAGGCGCGCAATCGCCGCACACCGACCCTCCGCACACCCGGTCGCATTGCCATCGTCACCCTCCCGGTGGACCACTTGACCCGGCCACGCCCCATGCGCTGAGGTCCGGGCCCGGCTGCCCCGTGCAGGGATGGCGACGACGGCGGCGCGACGAGGCACGCAGGCTGGCTTACGCGATCCGTGACATCTACGCTGGCGCCACGCTCGAGGAGCATCCGCACGATGTCCACGTGGCCGTGGCGAGAGGCCCACAGCAGCGCTGTGCTCCCGTCCTGCGGATACACACACAGCCCCAGCCAGGCGCGCAGTCGCCGCACACCGACCCTCCGCACACCCGGTCGCATTGCCATCGTCACCCTCCCGGTGGACCACTTGACCCGGCCACGCCCCATGCGTTGAGGTCTGGGCCCGGCTGCCCCGTGCAGGGATGGCGACGACGGCGGCGCGACGAGGCACGCAGGCTGGCTTACGCGATCCGTGACATCCACGCTGGCGCCACGCTCGAGGAGCATCCGCACGATGTCCACGTGGCCGCGCTCAGAGGCCCACAGCAGCGCTGTGCTCCCATCCTGCGGATACACACACAGCCCCAGCCAGGCGCGCAGTCGCCGCACACCGACCCTCCGCACACCCGGTCGCATTGCCATCGTCACCCTCCCGGTGGACCACTTGACCCGGCCACGCCCCATGCGCTGAGGTCCGGGCCCGGCTGCCCCGTGCAGGGATGGCGACGACGGCGGCGCGACGAGGCACGCGGGCTGGCTCACGTGATCGGCGGCATCCACGCTGGCACCACGCTCGAGGAGCATCCGCACGATGTCCACGTGGCCGTCGCGAGATGCCAACAGCATGGCGGTTAGTCCACGCTGCAGACATACACAGCCCCAGCCAGGCGCGCAGTCGCCGCACACCGACCCTCCGCACACCCGGTCGCATTGCCTTCGTCACCCTCCCGGCGGGCCACTTGACCCGGCCATGCCCCATGCGTTGAGGTCTGGGCCCGGCTGCCCCGTGCAGGGATGGCGACGACGGCGGCGCAACGAGGCACGCAGGCTGGCTCACGCGATCGGTGGCCTTCACGCTGGCGATATGTTCGAGGAGCATCCGCACGATGTCCACGTGGCCGTGGCGAGATGCCAACAGCAGCGCTGTGCTCCCGTCCTGCGGATACACACACAGCCCCAGCCAGGCGCGCAGTCGCCGCACACCGACCCTCCGCACACCCGGTCGCATTGCCATCGTCACCCTCCCGGTGGGCCACTTGACCCGGCCACGCCCCATGCGTTGAGGTCTGGGCCCGGCTGCCCCGTGCAGGGATGGCGACGACGTCGGCGCGACGAGGCACGCGGGCTGGCTCACGTGATCGGCGGCATCTACGCTGGCACCACGCTCGATGAGCATCCGCACGATGTCCACGTGGCCATGCTCAGTTGCGCGAAGCAGCGCTGTCTTTCCGTGCTGCGGGAACGCGCAACCCCAGCCAAGAGCGCATGTCTGCTCGTCGATCACGAAGTCCACAAGGGACGCGCAACAAGACTCCAATTGCCTGCCCTGCCTTGGCCGCTGTGGCGGGCTCCGTGCCGCAAGCATTTCTAGTTGGTCTTGCTCTCGGAAACCCATAAGTCGGCTCCAAGCGTCGCCGCAGCAGCTTCCTTGATCATTGCGCCTGGGCACGACATGAAGGTCGTCACGAGCCGCGCTCACGGCTGCTGGCCACACCTCATTCACCGGCGCTCCTGCGTCCAGCAGCCTGCTGACTTCGGCAGTGTTTCCGCTGTCGCTGGCATCCGCCAGGGCGAGCAGCAACCTGCCCTCAGTCGCGGCAGCAGCGGCCATGCCCCGTTGCTGCGGGGTGATGAGTGGGGGCCTGACAAGGCAGAAGGCGTCAAAGTTTGGCGCTCGTGCCTGGAAAAGTGGGCCACACGGTTGCCGCGCATGACGGTGCCAGCAGCAATGCAGAGCTTCGGCAGCGGCGCGAGAAGTTCCTGATATGCGGGCATCGGCGGGCAGGTTGCGGCGACTTGGACCTTGCGGGACAAAGCCCGGCCAGCTGACAAGAGTGCAGGGGCGCGAGGTGTGGCCGAGACGGTAAGGACCGAGGGCAACCTGCCCAGCTTGCCTGTTTTCGCCTCGCCAGCACGTGGCGAGCATTTGCTCCGCCACGGGATGAGTTCATTCTTGTCCGCAAACATAGACCACAAGCCTAAGAAGGCTGAATAGTGAGCTGAGCGAACAACACCACATCTAGTCCAAAGGGCCCCGCGTCCCATGACAAGGACAGGCAGCGACGAGGCGGACCATGCGGACGAGGGCGGCCTCCTTGCTGCTGACCTGTGTGGGCGTTGAGAGGCCGCTCGATGGTGAAGGACTGGTATTGACCTTAATGGCTAAAGTTCGGCGCGGCGGGGACCACACGGGGTCGCCCGAGGGACGGGAGGGCGGGGTCAAACGATCGAATCGAGCGCACATGCGCCACTCGGGGCGCGTGCGTGCGGCGGGTACGGGTACGTGGGTCGGCCGGTAAGCCCCCACGTGGACTCAAACCGGTGTGCCCGCCCAGAGGGCGAGCTTGCGAGCCGGTCGGATGGCCCGCGCTTGCCGTGAGGCAGAGAGGGCCCGGGGTCGTCTCGGTGTCACAGGGCGGCGGCCACTCAACTCGAGGGGACAGCATCACAGGATTTTCATCACAAACAATGACGCCAACCAAGGCAACTACTAACCGCATATTGCCCTCCCTTCCAGCATCGGCGTGCATGAATTGGCCCCCACCACGTCATGCTGTGGTCTGGCCTGGCCGTCTTGTGCCTGTGGCGTCCACACACGAGCGCCGTATGTCGAACCCGTACCTCTGGAACCTCCGACTCGCTGCCGCACGGCAGCACCTAAGTCCTGTGGCCACCGTTGCGCTGCGGCGGGTTGGGCGTCAGGCGCCACAGCAATGCCCAACTCCGCCCCCCCCCCTCCCCCCCGCTGCGCGCTGGGCCGTGGCGCTGGTTGCAGCCACGGGAAGTTGCTTCTGTTGAAATAGCGTGGGAGCTCGCGAGAGGCCCGCTCCGTGGCACCCTACACGACAATCGGCCGAAACTCGCGACTGCTCGGGCTGGCAGATGGCGCGGCGTCCGGCTGCGGGAGTCGCTGCTCCGCCGCGGCCTTGCGCATCTCCTCCACCTCAAACTCGGAACAGGCTGCGAGACCAGCCAAAGCCCGAGCTTCCGCCAGCGCAGCCGCGCAGTTGGCTGCGAAACCCAGCGCAGTGACGACCCACAATTGTGGCCACACAGCCGCGGTCAGCCACAGCTGACCAGTCGCCTGTGCCACCGTTCCAGCCATGCCTGCAAGGACTAGGCCAATCGCAAACGTGTGGGCGCCCCTGAGCGCAAGGGCAGGCATCACAACCGCTGAAGCAGCAGCCCACGCTTCAGGTCCTGCAACTCCTTGCAAGACAGCAGCCCAGACCAGAGTGGCGACCTGCGGGAAGGGAAGGCACCAGGCAAGGGTATGGTGCTCGTTGGAAGCGCAGGGGAGGGGGGCAATGGGGAGAGCGTGCAGCGTGCGACTGCTTCCGTCTCCCTGCCCGGCGACTTCTGCTCCGGTCGCGTGCGGCACATTGGGCGCTCGGACCGCAGGGGCTGCCCCCCCTCAGGCATCGAGAAGGCCCCGGCCGCGAGGAAGCGCACCGTTTGCACTGCAGCAGCCAGCTTCAGTTGCTTGCACCGCCGAATGACGCCGAACATTCTCATTGCTGACAAATCCAACACCCGGCCGTTTGGGAAGCTCGCCCCGGCTGGTTCCGGTTTTGTCGCAGGCATGGACTCCAAGGCTCTTGAGCTGTCCTCGTTGTGCACTGGGCGGCTTCCTGCCATCGCATGCAGTTGTGCAGGGCCCGGGGTTCAGCCTCGCCTGCGCCACGCACTGTTTCAGGCGCTGAATGCAGCAAAACACTGCGACGGCGGGGACTCCAGCGTGGCGTGATGGCTCCGCCCCTCGCGGCACTCAGCGCCCAGTGAGCGCCGGCTCGTGGCGTGTCCGCGCAGCCAGTGCGCTTGCGCGCGGGGCGGCGGCGCGTCGCGAGCAGCAAGCGAGCTCGTTTGCTGGCAGAGCTGCAGCGAGCCGCGGTCATCAGAGGCCAAGCAGCACCTGCTCCGGAATCGCCGGCAGACATGGGCTTGCTTTCGCTGCTCCGCAAGCTCCGCAAGAGCGAGCGCGAGGCCCGCATCCTGGTTCTTGGGCTTGACAACTCCGGCAAGACCACGATCCTCAAGAAGCTGGCCGACGAGGACATCACGCAGTGAGCGCAGGTCGCGGCCGGAGCCCGCCGCTGCGAGCCCGTCGCCTGTCCCCAGCTCGCGCTTCACGGCCCCGACCCGCCCGTCCTGCGATGCGCAGCATCATGCCGACCCAGGGCTTCAACATTCAGAGCGTTGTGCACGACGGCTTCAAGCTCAACGTGTGGGATGTCGGAGGTGAGCTGTGCAGCCGTTTTCTTTTTCCTCCGCCAGCTTGGCTCTTTTCGTCCACGCTCCAAGGCCGCCTGCCCGTTCCTGCGCCTTGGCACCTCGGCCAGTGCCGCCCACCCGCCCCCTTGCCGTGGGTCAAGGGATGGCCCGGCCCGGTCCAGGGGCGCCAGCGAGTCAGACTCGCACGGACGTGGGGGGACGGGGGAGGGAGGGCTCCACGTTTTGTTGCGGGCACCGTTGCATCCAGACGGCCTCCTTCGGCAAGGCCCGGGGCGGCGGCGGCGGTCAGCCCCGAGGCGAACTTCAGGGCGCTCACTGCTTGGAACAACTGCGTGGAGTTTGGCGAGCTCGCGCTCGCAAGGGCAAAAGCCAGGGCCACCACAGGCACTGCGCAGATTTACAGCGCCGCATGTGTCCTCCCGCGTGCTGACCTTCCCCCGCAGGCCAAAAGTCCATTCGCCCATACTGGCGCAACTACTACGACAACACCGACGTTCTCATCTACGTCGTGGACAGCGCCGACACGACGCGGCTGGAGGAGGTGAACAAGGAGCTCAGCGAGCTGCTGGCGGAAGAGAAGCTGGCCGGCGTGCCGCTGCTGGTGTTCGCCAACAAGCAGGACCTCATGGGCGCGCTGTCCGCGGCGGACATCAGCACGGGCCTCAACCTGGAGGCGATTTCCGGGCGCAGCTGGTCGATCCAGGCTTGCAGCGCGAAGCGCGGCGACGGTCTGGAGGCTGGCATGGGTTGGGCCGTCGAGCGCGTTCGCGCCAAGGACGCCTCGGCCTGAGAGCGCACCGTGGCGCCGTCCCGTCTCCTCCTCCCATGAGCGGGAGCACACCAGAGCATGCAGGGTGCGCGCCACCTGGCGAGCCGGACTGGTCGCTTCGCGTCGCGCGCTGCATTTGCCGCGTGTGTTCATCGCTCCTCCGAGTTCCCCCCTGCCCAGTGCGTGTGGTTGGAGGCGACTCTTCTGTTGCTGCCAATCCGCTTCAAAGTGCCATTTCACTCCCGCAGCCTGACACGCGTCGAACGCGCGCACGCTCAGTGCGGCTCGCTCGTTTCTTGGCACGCGGCATGCATGCAGCGCGAGCAGCCAAGCTCGCGGTGATCGCCCTTGGCAAAAGCAGTCACTCGGTCACCCCCAGCGCGCATGCCGAGGGCACTGGCGGCTCAGGCGGGGACGCGCGAGGCCCCCTTGCGCATTCGGCCGCTTGCCACCGAGCCTCGTCGAGGGAGATTGCAGCTCCTGCCAGCCTGGCTGTGCTAGCCAAGGGCAAGTCTGCGGTCCACGGTGCAGGCACCTGAGCAGAGCGACCAGCTGCAGGAGACGACAGCCACTGGGCCGCTTCGTGCGCGATGGCCGCCGCCGAGCAGCGTGGCAGCACCGGCGCGAGGGAGGCGATCGCACCCTCGGTGTCGACGCCTGCCATGCCCTCCTCGCTCGCAGCATGCACGGCCGCCCCACCGGCGCTCACTGCTGCCTTGGCCTCTGCCACAGCTGCAAGCACAACCTCTGCCCGTGGCGGCAGCATCTCCGCCGCCGCGCAAGCCTCGCAGGCGGACACGAGCGCTGCAGCAGCGAGGGCGAGGGATGACGCAGGCCTGCTCCGGCCGAGGGCCTGGAGGGCGTCCCCCAGAGACCTCACCGCCCTGAGCTCTGCAGCAACGGGCACGACTGCGGCCAGAGCGGCCAGCCGAGCCTCCTCGTCGCGGGCGCTGCCTGCCACGATGCGGCCAGTGACCCTGCGCTGTGCGGCCGGCGCGCCTGGCTCCCTACGCTTGCGCTGCTTCGTTCGGCTGCGCAGCCGCAGCTCCTGCTCCTCCGTTGCGCGTCTGTGGAAGCCAGCCGTGGCGGCGCCTCTGGCCGCGTCGCCAGCGGCTCCGCCGGGCCCGGACCCTGTTCTCCCGAAAATGTCCCCGCCAAGCTCCAGCGTGCTCCGATGACTAAAGGCCCCAGTAGACACGCGCGCCTGGTTGAGCGACGCTGTGTCCCTCATGACCGAGGACGCAATCGAAGCTGCCGGCACGCCAACGCCCTTGAGCGCACGGCTGGCGACTGAGCCGGCCACGGACCGCGCTCCTCCTGCGGAGGCAGCCGAGGCCGCAGACGCTGCACCCAGGCTCGCAAGGGAGGCAACCGACCCTGCGATGGACGACGCATCGCTCATTCCTTCACCAAAGTCGCTCATTCCGTCGTCGTCGGCGCCGGCCAGCACTGACCCGCCCGCAGCAGCACCTGCCCCCGCGAGCACCCCGCCCAAGTGGCCCGCTGGCGCAGATGCGGCGGCCGCGCCGACCACTGCTTCGGCCTCCAGCGCGAGCCGCTCTCTCCTGATCTCCTGCAGCTCCGCCAAGCGCGCCGGGAGGTCGCCGGCCTGCGACAGGAGTGCGGCTTCCCACCGGGCGGCTGCCGCTGCGGCCCTGCGTGCCACGGTGGTGGCCACCAGGTCGCCTCTGCCAGCCGCAAAGGCAGCCGCAACGGCATCCATCCAGCAGGCTGCCCCCTCCCCAGGCCCCCCGCCGCGGCCGCCTCGGCTGCTCGCGCCCTCGCCGTCGTCCTCCTCTTCGTCGCCCTCGCTCTCCCCACGCGCTCCTCGCGCGCCGCCGCTGCCACGGCTGGCGTGACGAGCGGCCCCCGCCATGAGCCGCGCCATCGCATCGTCTTCGTCGTCGTCGCTGTCGCTGTCGCTGTCGCTGCCGTCGTCGCTGTTGCTGTCGCTGTTGCTGCCGCTGCCTCTGCCTGCACCATCGCCAGAGCGCCGGCTCGATCGCCGGCGAGCGGCGGGGTCCGTGGGGCGACGCAGGCCGCTCAGGGCGCCATCTGGGTCAGCGCCGCAAAGCAGCAGCACAGCTGCCTCGGTGTCGCGACACCACCGCTCGACGAGCGACGCAGCGGCCCGCCTGCCCCTGCCCATGCCCCACTGGTGCAGCCACCTGGGCGCGGACTGTCGCGCCTCTGCTGCGCTGGCTGCGCTCAGAGCCAGCGCTGCCAGACGAGCAGCATCGCCGCCCCGCGCCGCAGCAGTAGCGGCCCCAGAGCGCCGAAGCCACGCTCTGAGCGCAGCAGCGGCGGCCGCCCCCCCGCCAGCTTTGCCCCCAGGAGCAGCCAGCCCCGTGGCGAAGAGCGCATCCTCGGAGCGAGGCACCGCCCTGCTCGCCGCGACAGCCGCCACTGTGGCCTCGTCGTCCGCCAGCACGAGCGCTCTGGCGGCCGTGAGCGCCACGTCGAAGAGCTCCCCGGCCATGAAGGCGCCGCGGCGGGACGACGCCGACAGCCCCGCCAGAGACACCGCGTCGCTGGGGCCGAAGCGCGCGCACATCGCTAGAGAGAGCTCTGCCGCTTGCTGCAGTGCCGGCGGCGAGCACGAGAGGAGGAGCGCCACAGCCTCGCGGCCGCAGCGGCCGGCGTCCCAGCCGGCGGACACCGCGGCTGGATCCCGAGCGGGCAGGCCCAGCTGGCGGGTGAGCCAGCGGCGCCTCGCGGCGCCAGCCTCCCGCTCCGCCGCGGTGGCGGCTGCGGCCGTGTCGCCCGTCCACTCGAGAGCCGAGGCTCCCGCAGCCTCAAGCAAGCGCCACAGCCAGGCGCGCGCGGTGTGGCCGCCGCTGCCCGCCCAGCCGGCTCCCAGACGCCACAGCCCGTCGGGGCCAACGCCCCCGCCGCCGTGCGCCGCCGCGAACCCGCCCCGGCTGGCGGCCGCTGCCGCCTCCACTGCCGAGACGGTGGCGTCTCCGCCGCCGGCCTCTGCGCCCCGCCGGCTGGCCAGCCGCCTCTGCCGCTTGATCTCCCTGTTGGCAAGCTGCCTGGCCTTGCGAGAGTCCTCTGCGCTCGCCGCCGTGGCCGCGAGGTCTAGCTTGCGCCGCGCCGCCGCAGCCTCGTCGTCCTCGACTGCAGCCGCGTCCGAACTGGCAGCCCCCCCCAGCAGGAGCGTGGCGCCCTCCTCCACCGCCCGCACGGCCAGCATGCCCCTCGCCGCGGCCCGCGCCACGGCAAAGCCCGTCCACCGCGCGTCCGCCGTGGCCACGGCCCCCGATCCCTCCAGGGCGTGCAGGGCTGTCGCGCACCTGCCCACGTCCAGCCCGAGCCGCACGAGCGCCTCCCGGGCAGCGGCCGCACAGCCCGCGGGGGACACCTGCAGCCCCGCCGACTGCCGCCCCGGGGCCGCAGCCTCGGTGCTGGCGCCGGAGCCAACGCTGACGACGGGGCTGGCGGCCGCCGCGGCGACCCCGGCGTCTGCCGGCGGCCTCGACAGCGCCGCCGCAGCCTCTGTCCACAAGCCGCTCTCAGCGGCCACCTCAAACAGCGACCGCCACGGGGCCGCGGCCAGGCGTCGCTCGGCCTCCTCCTCCTCGTCCGCGGGAGGGCCGCGGGCCTCGCCCGCTGCCTCGGCCACGGCCGCAAAGGCCGCGCGCACCTGGCGCATGAGCGCCGCCCGAGCCTCGTCCGCGGCGCGGGCAGCCTCAGCGGCGGACGGGCCCGACACTGGGAGCGCGAAGGCCCCCGGTCCGCTGCCGCCTCCGGTCGCCGCGGCGAGGGCCGCCAGCACCGCTGCGGCTCTGCCGCCATCGGGGGCCGGGGCCGGGGTCGGGGCCGGGGTCGGGGCCGTGGCGGTCGCTGCCTGCCTGGACGCACGGGCAACGCGGCCCGGCGCCGAGCCTGCTGCTGGCATGGGCGGCGCGTACAGGATGAGGTGGGGCGGAGGGCCGAAGCTTGCGGAGGCCTGACCAAGCTCCACGGTGGGGGCGCGGGCGCGTGCGGCAGCAGCTTTGCGGTCGGCGTCGGCGGGAGGGCGCGGCCATTCGCCGTCCTCTGCCGCGCCAAGCATCGCCAGGCCCGCCAGGCTCCAGACCACCCGCGGCCAGCGCCGCAGGCGCACGTCAACTGCCAGCCGCAGCCTGAGCCCCGCTACCGCCGCCGTCAGCGAGCCGGCGCCCGCAGCAGGCGGCGCTGCGCCCCCGCCGGCCGCGCTGCCGGCAGCGCTGCTGGCCGTCCTGGCGAGCAGCGCAAGCCGCTGCAGCCTGCCAAGCCGCGCTGACACTGCTTGCGGGTCCTCCCCGGCGCCGGCCGCCACAGCGGCCGCCAGCGGGGGGTCGTACCGGCCAAGTGCCGCCTCCTCCAGCAGCCCTGGCGACGTGAGCCGGGCCAGGTACGCCACGCACGCGCGGACGCCCTCGCCGGCCGCGGGGGGCGCGCCTGCGTCCTCCCGCTCCGCCACGGCGCGCACCACGGCCAGGGCGGTGCTGAGCGCGGGCGGGCGCTGGAGCGCTAGCGTCGCGAGAAGGGTCTTGAGCGCGCCCGCCCGCTTGCACGCCTCCCGCTCGGCGGCGGAGGGGAGCTCGAGGCGTGCGTCCACAGCCGCCCGCAGCGCCGGCCACACTCGCAGCAGCGCCACCCGAATGCGGTGGCACACCCTGTTGGGCTTGGAGTCGGTCCAGCCGGCTGGGGCCCCCGGAGGCGCGCTTCCTGCCAGGAGGGACCCGGTCCAGGCAGCGCCGCGCCGCCGGCGGGCCCACGGCTCTGCCAGACTCTGCAGCAGGGCCTCCTTGTCGGGCGCTGCGCCACCAGCGCGCGGCGCGCTGCCCGCTGCCACGCGCTGGTACCAGAGGCGCGCGTCGCCGCCCCACAACCCGCCGCTGCCGGGCAGCGATGGCTGCGCCGCCGTGGCCCCGGCGGGCAGCGGGCGGCGCGGGTACCGGGTGGCGGCGGCGTTGTCGTCCTCGAGGGATGCCAGGAGCGCCTCCCACACCGGCGCGCTGGCGCTCAGCACGGCCCGCTCGGCCTGCCCGGGGGCGGCAAAGGCGGCGGGATGGTGGTCCACCACGACGTTGAGGTCGAGGCGGTGGCGCCAGCTCCACTCGGCAGCCTCGCCCCACCGGAGCGCGCTGAGGAGCGACCTGGCCCTGGATGACGCCATCGCCCTGGGGGCAACGGCCTCGAGGTTGCCGCGGGGGGCTTGCACCACAGCGCGGGTGCTGGCGGCGTCGGCGCCGACGAGGAGCGACCCCAGCTCGACCTGCCGCTGCGCGCGCGCGTCCCACTCGGCCGACAGCTGCAAGGAGGCCGTGAGCGCGGCCATTGCACGCGCAAGAGCGTCGCCGCGAGCCGCAAGGGCGTGCACAGCGGCGCCGGGGAGCCACGGGACGGCTGCTGGGGCGGGCGCGCCAGCGGTCGCGGCCGCGTTTCCAGGCCGGTGCGTGCCAGCGGCGGCCTCGCCGCTCGCCGCCGCTGCCTGGAGCTGCGACAGCGCGGCTGCCAGCGCGAGGGAGCGAGCGCTGACCGCGGCCAGGGCCGTGCCGCTTGCCGGCGGGGGCAGCGGCGCAGTGTAGAGCAGGGGGCCAGCCGCGTCCCGCCCGGGAGGGGCGTCGGCATCGGCCGCCATGACAGCTGCCGAGGACGCCCCCAGGCACAGCAAGGAGGCCCCGGCCCACAGGCAGCGCGGGGCGGGCGGAGCGCCCAGGACCACCAGCACGGGCGCGGGCGCTGCGAGCGCACTGCGGAGAGGCTCGGGTGCCGAGCCGGCGGCCAGCCCAAAGTCCGCCAGACACAGCGCATCGGGGGCGGGGCGGACCAGCATCACCTCGGCGGCAGGGCCGGGGAGGCGGCCGAGCGCCACGACCGCCGCGTCAGCGCCGCCCTCGCCGCCAGAGGGCGGCCGGCTGAGCGCGGTCTCGGAGCAGATGCCTCGGAGCCCGCCGTCGGGCGCCACGATGAGCAGGTCGCAACCGCGGCGCCAGTCACCGGGCGCCGCCTCGCCCGCTGCGTCGGCCGTGCCGCCCAGAGCCACCAGCAGCGACGCCCCGGCCCCCAGCCGCACCACGCGGCCGCACACGTGGTCCGCTCCTAGCAGCCGCGGCAGGGCAACCCCCCCCGGGCCAGCGCCCGCCTCGAGCGCGGCGCGGACCCGCAGCAGCACCAGCGCGTCGGCGCGGCCAGGCAGCGCTGCTAGCGCCGCCAGCGTGACCGTCTGCCGCGCGGCATCGCCGGGCCCCTCGGCGTCCTCCGTCGGCGCGGACCCCACCCAGCAGAGCTGCCGAAGCGAGGCGCCGTCCGGCAGGCCCGCCTCGCGCAGAGCCCCGCGGAGGGGCAGCGAGGCGGCGGCGGCGGGCGCCGAGTCCCAGGCGGCCCTGCCGGCCCCTGCGATGCCGAACCTGCGCACTGCGGCGCCGTCTCCGGCTGCCGCCGCTGCTGCCGCTGCCGCCGCTTCGTCCCCGCCGACGGCGGCGGCGCCGGCGTCGTCGTCGTCCATGCCCGCCACGCCGAGGGTGTGTCCCGCACGGGCAGCCGCGCTGCCTGGCGGCAGAGGCGCCGCCGCAGCCAGCGTGAGGGTGCAGGCCGCGTCTGCGCCCAGCGCCGCCACGAGAGAGTGCCCGTCAGCCCAGCAGGACCCGCTCTGCGCGACGGAGGCGGTCCTTCGGAGCGCCCAGGCGGCCTCTGTCGCCGACGACGGAAGCGAAACGCAGCCCCACGCCTCGGGGGGCGGAACCAGCGGCCAGCCCGCGGCGCGCGCCCGCGCCCCGCTTGCAGCGCGAGGCGAAGTCGCTTCCAGGGCCGCTGAGCCGGCGACAGGCGTGACCAGCACCCTGTTCAGATCCAGCACCGCGGCGGGCTGGCGCGGGCCCGCGCCCACCGTCGCCGCCCACGCCACGTCCAGCACTCGGAGCTCCGCCGGAACGAAGCGGGCAGCGCCCCCCTCGGCAGTGAGCGTCTCGGTGGCGAGCAGCAGCCGCCCTCCGGCGGACCGCTCCGCGTCCCACGCCGCCGCCGCCACGCGCTGCCCGCTCAGCCGCAGCTCGCGGCAGCAGCGCCACCGGCCGTTCCCGCAGCGCCACACCTGCACGCAGGACCAGCCGCCCTCGCCGGCCACGGCCTCCGCCGGGCCGCTGACGGCTGCGAGGGCGTGCCCGTCCGGGCTCCAGAGCAGGTGGCTCACCCGCCGGCCGGCCGTTTCGCCGCCAGCGTCTCCGGCCGACGCCGCCCCGGGACCCGCAGCCTCCCCCGCGCCCGGCCGGACGCTGCCCCCGAGCGGGAACCCCCCGTGGGCCAGCCCGTTGCGCTCGAACAGCTGCACCCACGGCGCCGAGGCCGCGGACGGCCCGCCCGGCCCCGCGCTCGCGGCGGCGCCGCTGCCGCCCGCCGCCGGCCCAGCTCTCGCCACCGCCAGCAGGGCACCGCGCGGGTGCCACGCCAGCGGCAGCGACCCCGCCGGCGCTGCCCTCGACGCGTTCCACGCCGGCAGGGCGCCCCCACCGCGGGCCCGAACTGCGGCGCTGCCGGCAGAGCTGCAGCCCAGCTGGACGGCGTGGAGCGGCGCCCCGTCCTCCAGGCGGCCGGTGCCGTGCAGGCCAAGGGTCTGCGCCCACACGCGCAGCGTGCCTCCGCTTGCCGAGGCGGAGGGGGCGGCGGCCGCCTGGGCAGGTGTCATCGCGGGGGCGGGGCGGCGGAACCGCCTCCCCGTGTGCTCCGTAGCGGACACGCCGTCCTTTGCTGGCGGCTGCTCCGAGGCGGCCTGCGACGCGTCGCTGCCTGCGGCGGCGGCGGCGCCCGCGTCGGTGGCGTCTGGGCCGGCGCTGGCAGGGTCAACGGGAAGGAGGCCCTGGACGTCGGAGGCGCAGCGAAGGACGTCGGCGGGGCCTGCAGCCTCGACCACCGTGTTGGCAGCAGCAGCGTCATCCGAACCCCCGCTGCCCTCCTCTGCCGCCAGCGACGCCGCGAACGCGCCGTCGGGGCGCCACGACAGGTGCACGGGGGAGCCAGCCGCGGGCCGGGCCGGGCTGGGAACCTCGGCCAGGACGGACCACGACGAGGTGGTGAGGGCAAGCAGGGCGCCGGCGCCAGTGGCCAGCAGCAGGAGCTGGCCGTCGGCCGACACGGACGCGCCGCTGATGCCGTCGCCGACCTCGCCAATGACCTCGCACTCCACAGCGGGCGGCCCTGCGGCACCCGCGAGAGCCAGGTCCCACTCTGGCGAGGCAGTCACGATGAGGCCGCTGGACGCCACAAAGAGCAGGCGGTCCTGCGTGGAGAGAGAAAAGCCGAAGCGCCAGGGCCCGCTTGCCTTGGGGAGCATGCCCCAGGCCGGCACGCCCACGGCCTGCACACGGGCCGAGCCGCCTTCCGGGGCGGCAGACCCGCCAGTGCGCACGCGCGCCACCAGCCCGCCCTCGGTGAGCACGAAGGCCCAATCGTGCGCCTGGTCCACCACCACGGCCGACACCGCGCCCGCGCCCTCGTCGCCGAGGCTCAGGCTGTGCCTCGCATCGCCAAGCACGACCAAATTTTGCATGGTTGGCGCCTGCGCCGGCCCTCGCGCGATCGTCGGCGGGAACCTGTGGCCCAGGCCAAAGGGGCTGCGCGCCTTTGCTCGCCACCCACAGCGCCTCGGCGAATCGGCTCTGCCAGCTTTCATCTTGCGAGCCGTGGCGTCGATTTTTTTGGTTGGAACGCAAGGTCGAGCCTATATATACCCGACCGAATTGCGACAGGCGACGCAGGCGCACCAGCACGCACACGCCCGGTACCCCCCCAACCCCGCCCGTTGCACGCCCAATTGCCGAAACGGGTGCGCCCCCGATCGGAGCCGGAGAATCACCCGCCTCGGAGCGCGCGAGCCAACGCCCGCTCACACCGCTCCCGCCGCTCGCGGCTCAAATGACAAGCTTGTGCACGATGCGGTCTGCGCCCTCCTCCTCCCACTGCGCGCGGCTCACCCACGTGCTGCGGAACGTGGACAGCGAAGCCAGGATGGACCCGCCGGTCCACGCGAGCATGTCGCGCTTCGACGGCGCGATGATCCGCAGCTTGGTTCCGGTGGGGGCGAGCGCGCGACCCTCCTTGAGCAGCCGCCTGGCAAAGCCCGGCAGGGTCGTGGTCCCGCCCGCGAGCAGCACAGCGCCCCAGAGCTGCTTGCGAAGCTCGATGTCGCAGCGAAACACAGCGCCGGCGAGCGCCTCGTGGACGGAGGGGCAATCCAGGCCGTCGAGCTGCGGCTGGAACAGCAGCTCCGGCGCCGTGAAGGCCTCCGGCCCGGTCCGGAACCGACGGCCGTCCGGCAGCTCGTACACCGCCCCGCATCCAAAGGTCGATCCCTCGCCCCCCGAGCCTGCGGCGCCGGCGGCGGCAGCTCCCGCTGCTGCGGCGCCCGTGGCTGCGGCGCCCGCCCCGCGCGCCCTGGCCGCCCGCTCGGCCGCCACGGGGTCGAGCGCCACCTCGCACACCGCCTCCTTCATCTCGCGCACAACCTCCGCTGTCGGGGCGCCGTCCAGCACGAGTCCGCTGGCTCTCAGGCGATGCGAGAGCCGGTGCGTCACCGCCCTCCCGGCCAGGTCGGACCGCACCACCGCGTGCGAGAGCGCCATTCCCTCGTAGACGGGGACCACCTGCGTCGCTCCGTCGCCCACGTCCAGCACGACGCCGGTGGTGCGGCCCGAGCCGTACAGCGCGAGGGTTGCCTGCGACGCCACGCACAGCGCGGGCGCGGCAAGCGCCTCGAAAGCCAGCTCTGCCATGCGGTTGCGCTGCGCGCGCGGGGTGAGCGCAGGCTCCGTCACCAGCAGAGGCTGCTCGTTGAAGGCCACGCCGAGACCAGTGGCTGGCTGCGTCACAGCCTGGCTCCAGAGCGTCTGCATGTCGTCCCAGTTCTCGACTGCCCCGGCGCGAATCGGCCGCGTCACCCGCATGATCCCGCGGTGCTTGGCCAGCAGGGGCCCTGTGAAACTGCAGATCGCAGGAAGGCACGTCATGCGGGGCGGGGGCGTGGGAGCGAGTGCTGTTGAGGCGCGGGAGGCGAGGGGGGACGGGCTCAGAGAGCGAACTGCCAGACCGAAGCGATCATGCCCACGCCAGCGCCCGCTCGGCGGGGTCGAGCGGAGCTGCCCGTCCTGGGCAGACTGGCGCGTGCCTTTCGCTCCGCTCCGCACCAACTGAGGCCCAGCTTGCAGCGCAGGAGTCGACGCGCGGGAGCCGCATGTTCCGCGCCTGCCGCATCTGAGACGCCGAGCTTCGCGGCGGCCGGTTCTCACGTGTCCCCCTCCAGCTCGGTGCTAAGCAGCCAACGCTCGTGCTTTGGGCGCCCGATGGCCGCCTGCATCACGACCTTGGGCGCCTCCTCCCCGGCGAGGCCGGCCTTGAGCACGCCGCTGCCATTGTCAATGACGAGGGCCGAGTTGCTGAGCGCGCCGTCAAAGCGGCCCGCAGCCATGTTCTGGCCCGCTCAAACCTTGCAGCGCGAGTTCCGGCTCGCCGGGTGCCGCAGTGCTCCGCGAGGGTGCCACGGAAAGGGAATTCCGGCGCCGGGCTGCGCACACTCACGGCAACGGCGGCGCCTGCAGAGCTCGCTTGGGCGTCAGTCGGAATTGATTGTTGGCGCTCGCGGTCTCGGTCTGCGGCCCCGGTCCCGTGCACACGCCCTCCCCACACGCTGAGCGGGATCGGGGAGCCGCCTGCAGGCACTGCGCTTCAGTGCTGCAGCGCAAGGCTCCAGCTCCTGCTGCACTCGTCGCATTTCGCGGAGCGGCCAGCGTGATGAGCTCCCCCTCCGGCGCCCGGCCTTCCAAGCGACCCCGCAGCGACCCCGCGGATGAAGATGTGGTGGTACTCGACGATTCTAGCGACGGGGGCGACGGCATGGCGCCGGCGTCTCCATCGTCGGCTGCCGAGCCGTCGCCAAAGCGTTGGCAAGCGTCCGCTGCCCCGCGCCCAACGCCCGCCGCGTCGCCGTCCCGGTCACAGCGCGCGCTCGCTGAGGTTATCGGGTCGGGAGCGGCATGCTTTGCGACCGCTGGGTCGTCCCCGCCAGGCAGGGCTGCGTGGCGAGAGGCCGCCGCCTCGCTGTTGCTGCGGCAGGGCCGGGCGGATGCCGGCGAGCCTCCCCCGTGCGCCTCAGCCGCAGCCTTCATGCTGGAGGGGGCCCGCGGCCCGCGGCCTCCGGCCCCGCCCGCTGCGTCGCCCTGCGAGCCGGCCCCGCCGCTGCTGCTCAGCGGCTGCATGCTCCGCGACCGCTGGTTCCGGCACAGCGACGACTGCAGGCCCGGCCTGCTCGGCGCCGGCGAGGGCACGCCAGCCCCCTGCTCGCGCGGGCCCCTCACCGGCCTGCTGGTCTCCTCAATGGAGTTCGACCCCTCCCCCGGCATCGGCTTCCACCCCGCCGTGCTGGCCAGGCCCGAGCTGTCCCGGATCGGCTTCCCGCCGGAGGAGGCAGAGCTGTCGCGGTGGACGCGGCTGTGCAGGGGGGACACGGAGCACTGCGTGGTGGTGGGGCCGGCGGAGCTGTTCCGATCCTCGCCCGGCGCCCGGTCGGACTGGCGCGCGCAGTGGCGCCGCGCGGCGGCGGCGGCGCTCGCGAGCGAGGGACTCGGCGAGGTGCCCCCCGACCCGCATCCGGCAACGACCCAGTTCGTCGGTGTGGAGCACTCCACTGCGGTGGGGCGCGACCGCTGGCCCGACTTGCAGCATGCCAAAGTCGTCGTGGCCCGGTTTGCGCCCGCGCCGGCCGGCGACGGGGTCGGGTGCGCCCAGGCATCCGCGACTGGCGGCAGCGCCGCTGCTGCTGCTAGCTCTGCCGCGGGCGACGCGGCGGACGCCGGCGACAACCGGGCAGAGGGCCGCCTCGGCGCGTTCCTCCGCGTCATCGTCACGTCCGCGAACATGTCGCGCAACGGCTGGGAGGAAATGCACCAGTGCGTGTGGGTGCAGGACTTTTGGCCAGACAAGCCCGTGCCCGGCAACCCCGCGCCCGGCAACTCCGTGCCCAGCGTGCTTCCGGCGCCCGGTGGTGCCGTGCCGGGGTGGCAGAGCCGGTTTCCGGCAGAGCACGCTGTGGTGGGCGACCTGCGACGTCAGCTGATGTTCCTGGCGGCCTCGTGGGGCGCGAGGGCGCGCCGCTCGATGCAGGCTCTGCTCGAGGGGTTCGACCTCTCCTCCGCCAAGGCAGACCTGTGCTGCTCCGTGCCGCGCGCGCTCGAGGTCGACAGCCCCGACGGCAGTCCGGAGGAGCTGCTGGTGGACGGCAGGGGCTGGGACCGCCTGGCGAGGTGCAGGGCGCGCCACGCAGCCTGGCTCCGTGCCGCCAAGGGCGCCGCAGCCATGGACGACCTGGTCCCGCCCCCGGGCCCGCTCCGCCCTCCGCGGCTGCTGGTCGTGACGTCGTCGCTGGGAGCCCTCGTTGGCGCCCTTCTGCCGCGCTGCCTCGCCGCCGCGGCCGGCGTCCCCGCCTCCACCAGGGACAACGATGCGCTCGCCGCCCTGCCCGGCAGATCCAAGCCAACGGCGTTGCGCAGGGCCGCCACCGCGGCAGTCGCCGCCGAGCCCCCCGGCCTGGTGGTGGCTTGGCCAGGCAGGGCCGACGTGGGGCGCCACCGCCATGGCGCACACAAGATGTGCTTGCGCAGGCGCACCCTCGAGGGACGTGAAACCGCCAAAAACGCCCATGTCCTGAGGCGGCTGGCGAGGCTGCCGGGGTGCGGCCAGTACCGCAACTCGCACGCGAAGATGCTGCTGCCGCAGCTGCCTGCCGAGGCGGCTGCAGCGCGGGAACACTTCCTGGCTGCCGCCGGACTGCGGCCCGATGCCGCGATGCCTGCTGCGGCGCCAGGTGGCGCGATGCCTGCTGCGGCGCCCGCTGGTGCCCATGCAGACGGTTGCGGCGCAGTTGACGACTGGGCGTACGCGGGGAGCGCCAACTTCTCCCAAGCGGCGTGGGGCATGCCTGGCACCGAGCTGCGAACGAGGAACTGGGAGGCCGGCGTGGTGCTGCCGCCGAGCGCCTGGCGGCTTCGCGCTGCGGCGGAGGGGCTCGGGGCGGCGGCGCAGCGGCTGCTGCTCGCAGTCCTGGCGCACTCGGCGTCTCTCACGGGCCACCCGTCCATCGGCGGCGCGTCGCTCACGGACGCCACGGCGCTGCGGCCATTCGAAAGGCTCGTGCCGCCTGCGGGCGGGGCGGACGCGGACGACGACCCGTGGGTCTCGCCGGATCCCGCCCAAGGCGAATGCGCTCCGAGCTAAGCTGGGCCCACGGTCATCGCAGCGGTGATGAGAGGTGACGCTGGCGCTTTGGGGTAGGGGGGAGGGGGGTCACCGGGGCTGGGACCGCCGGTGCTGGATGCGGCTGTGCGGGCACGCCCCGTCGGAACCCTGGCGATGTTGGCAGTGATGGGCCTATGTTGTGCTCTGTCGGAGCGATGCGCGGCCGCCGCCCGCTGCTGGCCGCTGTGGCTTGCAAGAATCCGCATTCAAACGTCGCGGCAGCACGCATACACGAAGGCACAGCCCCTGGCAACGCACATGCAACAGCGGAGGGGGCGAGGGGGATGGCCCACCCTGCCCCCCCCCCTCTCGCCGGGTCTGGAAGCTGGAACGCGCCCGGCGCTCGCTACACGATGGGCAGGTTTCGCATCCGATCCCGCGCTGAGGTGTCCGCACCGGCCGGCAACCGGCCGGTGTACCCCTTTATGGTGCCGGGGTGCGCAACCGAGCTCGGAAGGCGGGCCGATGTGCCGAGGGCGGCAGACCGGGCGCTCGCAGCCGCCGCCCCTCCCGCCGGCGGGGGCACGGCGCTCGCGACCCGGGCGGCGATCCGGGCCATCATGTCGCCATCAGCGCGGCGCACAAGCCGGACGGACGTCCGCTCGTCCTCCGGCCGCACGCTGCTGCTGGCACGGGGGTCGCTCCCCGTGGCGAAGGGCGCCGCGGCCGGGCCAGGTGGCGCCAGCTGGCGCTTCACGACCGGCCGCCTCGCTGCCGCGTCCGCCTCGCCGCTGGCGCCGCGCATCATGGCCGCGTTGGAGCTCTGCCAGTGCGACGCCGAGTCGTCGGCGCCAGGGGCGAACTGGAAGGTGGCCTGCGCGCTGAGGCTCGAGGAGCCTGCTTTGGCGCCGGACGGGGCGGCCTCGGGCCTGGCGCTCGACTGATTGATGTTGCGCTCGAAGTGGCGCCGGCCGGCAGGGGCGTCCGCGGACGTGGGGACCAGGTCAGGCCCAAAGCTCTGCGGGGATCGACGCGCGGCGGCGCGGGCCGGGGGAGGGGGGACGGGCTGCTGCTCGCAACGCCAGGGCATGGAGGGCGCGCGCGCGGCGCAGCTGCCACGCGCTGGGGCCGTGGCTGCAATGGCGCGGCGGGGCAAGGCGAGTCGGGTCGTGGCCGCACTGGCCAGCGCGAGTCGCAAAGCCCGACGCGGCGCGGCGCGTTGACGTGGGCGTGAGTGTCGGGCCGGCAACTCACGGTCGCTACTGTTGCGCCAGCAGCCGCCCCGCGGCGCACTGGGCGACGCACAACGTTGCCGGCCCAGTCAAGCTCGAAGCCCGGGGGTGCCTCGACCGGCGCCTCCTTCGCGCGCGAGTCCCTGCTGTCCGCGCGCCGTGCGCCGGTGCCCATGGAAGGCGCAGCGCGGAGCTCTGGCCTGCGCGAGAGGTCCGCCACCGTGGCCTGGGCGCGCTCCCGGCGCAGGTCGCGGCCGCCATCGAAGCGCGCCGCGGAAGCAGCCACCTGCCACTCGGACCGCTCCATGTCGAGGGGACGAGTGGGCGGCCGGGCGCGACGGCGAGCGCATGTTGCCAAACGGCAAATAACGGCGAGGGCGAGGGCAACACGTGTTCGGAGCACTCCGCCACCATGGAGTCCACCGCCGCCGCCGTTCTGCTGGTTTGCGACATCCAAGAGCGGTTCAAGGATGCCATCTGGCACTTTGACGTCGTCGCCAAGTCGGCGGCGTTTCTCGCAGACGTTTGCACCGAGCTGGGCGTCGAGGCCATTGCGACCGAGCAGGTGCCCGAGAAGCTCGGCCACACAGTCGCAGAGGTCGCGAGCGCGCTGTCCCGCAATGCGGCAGCAATCGAGGGCGCAAAGGCAGCGGCGGCGGCAGCTGCTGCGGCAGTCGCAGGCACGGACATCGACGACAGCGACGACCTGGACTGCGAAGTCGACGACGACACTGGCGCCGACTGCGAGGACAAGGCCAGCGCGGCGGCCCCCGGTGGGCCCGCGCCGCAGATGAAGCCTCTGGTTGCCGTGGCCAAGTCGTCTTTCAGCATGCTGGTGCCCGCAGTGCGCAGCCGGCTGGCCGCGATGGCGCGCGAGGGCCAGAGCGCTGCCTGCGCGGGCGGCCCGTCCCTCGCAGGCCTCACCGTCGTCCTGGTGGGGATCGAGAGCCACGTGTGCGTGCAGCAAACCGCGTGCGCCCTGCTGGCGGCCGGGGCTCGCGTGCTCGTGCCGGCCGACGGCGTGTCCTCCTCGCGCCCAGCCGAGCACTCGCGGGCGCTGCGCCACCTCTCTGCCCGCGGGGCTGACGTCGTCAGCTGCGAAAGCGTTGCGTTCGAGCTCCTCGGCAGCGCAGCCCACCCCGCGTTCCGCGCCGTCCAGCGGCTCGTGAAGGCCCGGGCTGCCGCCATGGATGCTGCCGCTGCGGCGCTGCTGGCGGGGTCGACGGCGTGAGCGGCCGCGGGCGACCCCCGCAGCCGCGTCGGGGCAGCGTGTGCATGGTCCGCGTGACCCTCACACGTGCGTGTGTTTGTGTGCGTGTGTGTGCGTGCGATGGGGAAGGGCTTGAATGCAGTGAGCGGCGCCAGGAATACGGCGCTGAGTTGGTTTGAATGCGGTGAGCGGCGCCGGGGCGCAACGGCAAGCACCACTCGCTGGTGGCCCGTCACGCGCGGCGAGCTTGTCTCGCAGCACGCACGCCGCCCAGCGCCCCGTCCCCGTCAGAGCTTGGAGGGCCGCAGCAGCGAGAAGCGGTCGCCCCGCACGCTGGGCGGGGGCGCCACGCGGCCCCCCTTGGGGAGCACCACGACCGCCTCCCCCGCGAGCTCACACGGATCCTCCCCCGACGCGGCGTCGCGGCACCGGCTCACGATCTCGGCGGCGTGGCTGGCCACAAAGTCCGTCGTCATCAGCCCGCCCTGCATCTCGACCACCGAGGAGAAGGCCCCTCCAGATCCCTCCGCGGCCATGGGGTCGCGCACCATGGCCGTGTCCGCGAAGGCGGGGCACAGCGCCACGACGCAGACCGGCGCGTGCACCTGCCGGCCGGTGGGGGCTCCGGTGACGGGGTCAGTGTCCCGCGCGGCCAGGTGGACGCACGACCTAGACAGCGCCACCACGCCGGCCTTGGTGGCCGCGTAGATGGGGCTGAACGGCATCGGCACGAAGGCTCCGAACGAGGCCACGTTGATCACGGTGCCGCCCGATCCGCCCTTCATCAGGTCAAACGCCACGCGCGTGCCCTCGACCACCGCAGTCAGGTTGATCGCGACAACCTTGGCAGCCCCGGCCAGGCCGTTGCCCGCGATCCCCGCGTTGTTGATCACCACCGTCGTCGCGATGCCCTTGCCTGCCGCCCAATCCGCCGCGGACGCAAACGTCGACCGCAGCGCCCGCAGGTTGGTCACGTCCAGCTTCCACCCGCGAGCGCACCCCACGCCAAACTCGGTCTCTAGCCGCCACGCCGCCTCCGGCGCCCCCGCGATGTCAAGCAGCGCGACCGCGCTCACGAGCCGCTCCCGCAACAGCACCTGCGCAAACGCGAACCCAAGCCCTCGGCCCGCGCCCGTGATGATGGCCAGGCCCTGCCCTCCTTCTGCTGCCGCAGATCCCGCCATGTCGTAGGGTGCTGCGGCCGGTCAGAAGCCGCGCCAGGGCAGGCGTGGCGGTGCCCCGGCACCGAGCGCCGTCGCGGCCGCGCTCCGGCCGGCTCTACCAGCGGGCCCGCTCGAATGTGCAGTCGCCGGCGACCCGCGCACACGACCCGGCCAGGGCCGCCGGCAATGTCAACAGCCGGGGCCTGGGTGGACACGCTGACTGGCGGGACGGCGTCGCCTCCGCGGGGCCACTGCGTCGTGTCCGGGGGCAGCAGGCTGTGAGCTGGCACTTGCCCTCGCCAGCCCCGCGGCAGCTGCGTTGCGGCAGCATGCCCCTCACGGCGGCGCAGCAGGCGCGGTCCGGTGTGCGAGTGACATGCCTGATCGCCTCGCCGAGCGGGCTCGCGATCCCTCCACTGCACCGCTGCGCAGCGCAAGAGTGGCGCTCGGGATGCAGGCGGCCGTGGCAGCGGCCGAAAAGGGCGACCACGCGCTCGTTCTCTGCTCCCCAGGGAGCCTTGACGATGGCGAGTGGAAGTTTGTGTCGCGGCGGGCGGCCCGCACAATGGGCGCCGCTTTCGCGGCTGGGCCAGCTGCTCCGAGCGCGCTGGCGGCTGCGCCGTCGACGCAGGCGCTGCAGCGAATCGCCATCAAGTACGTCGCCGGCGCAAGGACCCTCCTCGAGCTGGCATCGCAGCTGGCCGCGCTGCCCCCCTCCCTCCGCCGGCCCCGCGTCGTCGTGGCTCTCGAGTCGGAGTGGCTTGGCGACGACGGGCCCCACGCTGAGACTGCGTTTGCTGCCGCCCACGCCGCCCTAGCCCACGGATCCGCGCCTGTGCGTTTCCCAGTGGACGCACCAGACGACCCGCGGGGCCGTGCCACGGCCGTTGCGGCAATCGCTGGCTGCGTCGTCCCTGCGCAGCACGCGGCAGGGGGACCGCAAGCCCAGCGCAAGCGACCGCGGCAGGAGAGTGACGCTGCCGGTACCGCCGGTCAGGATGGGGGCGGCGACGATGCTGCGAAGCGCCGCCGCCCACTCGACGCCAGCAGCGACCCTGGCGCTCCTGGGGGTGAGCCTGCGAGCGAGGCCTGCACAGAGACGGGGCCTCGGCCCGCGAGCGCGGCCCCAGGCAGTGGGGAGGCGGGCGGCGACGGCAGCAGCGGAGACAGCAGCGAGGCGCAGGCCATGGCAGCAGCAATCGCGGCCTCTGGTGAGCTGCGGGCGGACGACACAAGCCGGGACGACCGATGGAGTGCAAGCCTCGTTGTGACTGTGGCTGCCGCGGGCCGAGGCATCGAGGCAAGGTCGATTCGGGCTGCCAGTCGCGTGTGCGGCAGCTTCTTGACCGTCACCGAGTGCCAGCGAAAGCGACCGGAGTTGCTCGGCCTCACCCAGGCCCCAGCAGGGGGGCAACCAGGAAGGCAGTTCCGCGTGCAGGCCAAGGACTCCTGTGGCGGCACAGGACATGCGTTTCTGGAAGTCTTGGGAGACTGCTGCGTCGCGGAGCTCGATGCGGCCGCTGGTTCGCCCGGAGACGAGGGGCCGGGTGTCGGCCTTCCAGGGAGTGACTGCCAGTAGCAGCCGCCTCGAAGCGACTCTGCAGCCAGATGGTGGCTGCCACCCACCCCAGCTCGTGCGCGAGTGAGTTGGTGTGCCGTCACTGCCAGCCCGTGGGGCAGCCTAGTCAGAGAGAGAAAGCGAGAGAGAGAGAGAGAGAGAGTGGAGCGGGCACCGTTTGCCGTGGCCGTTTGCAGGGAGGAGCTGGAGGCGGGGCTTTGAGATCTGCTGGCACGTTTCGCAAGTTGATGGCAGAGTCAAGGCGTTGAGTCGGCCACCACGGCCACTTTTCCATTTTGCGCGAGCGAGCCAAAACTTGCGCAGGCAAGGGTGTCTGGACGATGCCAACCAACGGAACCGTGCATGACGTTGGAGCGGGCTCAGCCGTGAGACCTGGTTGTTGCCCGGCAGCCCCGACAGGGTCGCGCCGAGTTGGCACTGCGTGAACGGGCCTGAGCGAGCACGTCCACTGCCCGGCCCCGCCCCGGCAGTCCGGTGCTGCAAACTGTGGCAACCCGCAAAGGCACAACCGGGCGTTGCGGTGGTGTGAGCGCCCAAAGCTCACCGGAGGTGGAGCGAGGGCGCAGGGCGCCGTTCGTCACAGGGTTTGCGGCGTTCGCACCTGCCATTGCGCCTCGCAGGCAGGGGCCAGCGGCTGCGACACCCTCTTGGCGTGCGCTGCGGCCGGAAACGTCGACGGCGTTGCCGAGATGCTGCGGGCTGGCGCTCACGATGGCCTGGAGGCGCTCGGAGAGGCTTGTCGCACGCCTCTGCTCGTCGCAGCAGCGGGTGGCCACGCTGCCGTCGTCAAGCTTCTGGTCGAGGCAGGCGCAGACGTGAATGCACGGGACAGCAGCGGCAAAGTGCCCCTCATGCTCATGGCGGAGGAAGGGCACGCCGAGGCGATGGAGGCCCTGCTGGCAGCCGGCCGCGACGTGGCCGTGGACCTGCGCGACTCTAATCACACGCTGCTGTCGGCCCTGCACCTGGCAGCAGCGGCTGGGCACGCAGCGTGCATTCGGCTCCTGCTCAGTGCAGGCGCCGACGCCACTGCGCGCGACCATCAGGCGCGCACAGCGCTCCATGCCGCTGCGCTACAAGCCAAGGACGAAGCCGTCGCTGCGCTGCTGCACTCCGAGCCGGTCGGCAACGTGAACGATATCGATGCGCTCGGGTGCACTGCGATCAGGCTCGCCTCTTCGGGGCAGAACGACGCTGCCCGGGCGTCAGTCGTGCGGCAGCTGCTGACCGCCGGCGCCGACCCGGCGCTCGCACCCGGCCGGGGAAAGACGGCCCTGTCTGCGGCCGCGGAGTCGGGAAACGACCTGGTCGTCACGGCCCTGTTGGCGTGCGGCGAGCGTGCGGCTCTGGAGGCGAAAGACAGGACTGGCTACACTGCTCTCGCTCGCGCCGTGTGCGCTGGCCACGTCAGCACCGTGCGGTTGCTCCTCGCCGCCGGGGCCGATGCCTCTGCTCGCGACTCGACGGGCACGGGCGTCCTCAAGATGGCCATCAGCGTCCCTGGCTCCCAGGAGCTGGTCGATGCCTTGCTGCCAGCCATCAGCGCAGCGGACTTGGACTACGCCCCTCCCGGCGGCGAGACGGCTCTCTGGCATGCTGCACAGTCGGGCTTTGGCCGCGAGGCAGTCCTGCGCCTCTTGGAAGCGGGTGCCGACCCGGAAGCCGCGTCGGCGGGCCCCAGGACATTCCTCACGGCAGCTGCTCGTTCCAGGTGGAAGCCGGATCTCTTTCGCGCTCTGCTCGCCCACCCGCGCTGTCCAGACGTGAATACTGCCGCTGCCGATGGCTCCACGGCGCTCCACAGCGCCGCACGGTCAGGAAATGCCGACATGGTGCAGGCTTTGCTGTCCGCTGGGGCCGACGCAGCCGCACTCAAGGCGTGCGGCTCCACCGTGCTGATGGAGGCGGCATGGGCGAGCGACGACGGTGCGACAGCTCGGCTGCTGGTGGAGTCTGGGCGCGCTGGCGACGTCGGTGCGCGGAACGAAGCAGGCCACACTGCGCTGCACATCGCGGCGAGCCGCGGAAACGTTGGGGCAGTTGCCGCCCTGCTGGAAGTCTTGCCGCCACAGAGCGAGTCAACGATTCACGAGCTGTTCGAACTGGTCCTTGCATCGCGGAAGCCAATGGGAATCGCAACCCTGCTAGCCGCAGGCGACACCGCGTGGCTCGCCTCGGTGGACCCGGATTCCAAGGCCAAGGCGCTGCTGCTCGCCGCCAAGTGCAACGGAGAGGTCCTGGGGGCGCTTCTGGCGGCCGGGCTGGAAGTGGGCTCGTGGCCGCCGGACTGCCAGACTCCGCTCATCGCCGCTGCGGCCGCTGGTTGCGACGCCAGCGTTGAGGTGCTTCTCCGGCCAGAGCACGCCGTGGCAGTGGACGCAACCGACTCGAGCGGTCGCACCGCCCTCCACTGCGCAGTGCAAGCTGCCCACATGACAGCGGCGCTGTTGCTGCTCCAGGCTGGCGCAATCGCCTGCACGACATCGAGCGACGGCGTGCCCGCGCTCTTCGCAGCGGTCCGCGCAGGCTGCAGCGCCCTCGTCGTCGACGCGATGCTTGAGGCCGGCGCTTCGCGGGTCGTCAATGATGGGGACAGAAGCCGGAATCCACTGCTCCACATTGCAGTGAATGCGGGCGCTCTCGAGGCGGCCAGGTGCCTCGTGAAGGCCGGGGCGGACGTGTGGGCCTCTACCGGCGCTGGTCAGCCAGTGCTCTCCGAGGCAGTGCGGCAACCTCGCGCCGAGGAGTTTTTCGACGCCCTGCTCCCCAGCTCGTGCGCGGCAGACGGAGCGACGCAAGCGAGCTTGGACGCTGTGCTTCGCACAGCAGCGGAGCTTGGCAAGGTACGCCTTGTGCGGCTGCTTGCAGACCGCGGCGCAGACGTCTGCAGCACCGGATCGACTGGAGAAACCGCACTCCTCGCTGCTTCGCGTTGCGGCCGCTTTGATGTCGTCGACTTTCTGCTCAGCGACACGGAATCAGTGCGAGTGCTCGACCAGACAGCAAACGACGGCCAAAGCGCAGTGAGTTGGGCATGCAGGACCGGAAATGCCCGGCTGCTGGCACGCCTGCTGCGCGCGGGCGCCAAGCTCGCCACACCCTCGCCGCACTGCGCTTCTGCGCTTCAGCTTGCTGCTGGGGCGGGGAACGCTGCAGTCGTCAAGACACTGTTGGCCAGAGAACAGTACGACCTGGACGGGCGAGACGGGAAATGGCCGGCGCCCCTGGCCCTGGCCGTCCAATGGGGGTTTCCAGATGTCGCAAGGTACCTGCTCGCCGCGGGCGCGGACGCGCGTCAGGTGCCGCACAAGTTCATGGACGGAGCTCACGCTGCGGCGGGCCTGGGCCAGGCGCAGGCCGTCAGCCTGGTGGCCGCAGCTCTTGAGGGCGGCAACCTCCGCTTCGAAGCCCGCCAGCCCTGGGGAAGGCGTGGGGGGCTGGTGGCTTGGCGGTCCTGCTGTGGCGGTGTGAAATGACGGCTGGGTGCACGTGTGACACCTGAGGAGCGGCGGGGCGCCGCGGCGGGGCCAGGGTCCGCGGACGCACGACGAGACGCGAAGCAATCAGTTCAGGGCCAGGCACGAGCACTCGGAGAGACGAAGCAAAGCGCAAACTGACTAGAGAGCGCTAAGCAGAACACGCGCGAGCCAGGCACAGCGGCCCGGCCAAAGCGCCCCGTCTGCGCACGCCAGGCCCGCCCCGCATCGCTTCCCCTCGCCGCGCGCGCCGGCGCCCGCGCACAATCACGCGCCGTGGGCGCGCGAAAGGCCGCGCGCTCGCCGGGACGCGCGACGGCGCGAGGCCGCGCAGCGACAGCCAAACCAAGGGCGGTGTGGCCGGCAGCGGCGGGGGAAGGGGGCAGCGGAGCGAGTCAGGTACAATCAGTTGCGCATCGAGGCGCCGGCCGGCACGGCTGCATCAGCTCGGCAGCCTCTGGGGAGCTGAGACGGGAGGCGGGGAGCAGGCGTCCTCGGCTGGCTCTGAGAATGGAACGTTGACGGTAGACAGCGGGCGGCGCGGCGGTTGGCCGCTCAGAGAGGGAGCTCGAAGTGGACGTCGATCTTGATCTGGTTCGCCTGCCTCACGATCTCGGCCAGCCCGACAGCCTTCTTGGCTGCCTCGTCGAGGTCGTCCTCCATAATGATGCGCACATCGCTTGCCTCGATGACGCGCTTGGCGGCCTCGACGTTGGTGCCCTGGAGGCGCACCACGAGGGGCTTGCGGAGCCCGACGTCCTTGGCCGCGGCGATGATGCCCTGGGCGATGACGTCGCAGCGCATGATGCCGCCGAAGATGTTGACGAGAATGGTCTGGACCCCGGGGTCTGCGTCGAGGATGCGCAGGGCCTCCTTGACCTGCTGCTCCGTGGCGCCGCCCCCGACGTCGAGGAAGTTGGCGGGGTTGCCGCCGTGCAGCTTGATGATGTCCATGGTGGCCATGGCGAGGCCCGCGCCGTTGACCATGCAGCCGATGTTGCCGTCGAGGCCGATGTAGTTGAGGTCGTGCTTGGCCGCCTCCACCTCACGCGGGTCCTCCTGCGTGGGGTCGCGCAGCTCGAACACCTCCGACTGGCGGAACTCGGCGTTGTCGTCGAAGTTGAGCTTGGCGTCGCAGACGAACACGTGCCCGTCGGGGGTCTCGGCGAGCGGGTTGATCTCCACCTGCGTGGCGTCGAGCTCCCGGAACATGCGGTAGATGTTGGACATGGCCTGGACGCACTCGTCAATGCCGCGGCTGCCCTCGGCGAAGCCCATGCCCACAGCGAGGCGCGTCAGCTGCTCCGCGGACGGGCCCTCCTCGAGGTCGCACGCCTCCTTGAAGATAAACTCGGGGGTCTTCTCGGCGACGTCCTCGATGGCGGTGCCGCCCTTGGGGGACGCCACCAGCACGGGGCCGCCCGAGGCGCGGTCAAGCACGATGCTGAAGTACATCTCGCGGCGCATGTACAGGCGCTCCATCAGGTACACGCGGGTCACCTCGCGGCCGGAGGGGCCCGTCTGCTTCGTCACCAGGCGCTGGCCCAGCATCTTGGCGGCCATCTCGCGAGCCTGGCCCGGCATGGTCACCACGTGCACGCCGCCCTGGAAGCCGTTCACAAACGTGCCCAGGCCGCGACCGCCCGCAAGAATCTGCGCCTTGATCACGACGTCGGCCTTCTCTGCGGGCGGCAGAAGCGCGCAGCGCGCAGGGGTGTCAGGCGAGGGTATTGCGGCAAAAGTGAAGCGATCCGACGATTTCAAACTGCCGCCGCGCGTCGGGCAACTGCGCCCGCCGACGCGCAGCCGGCGGCCCCATCGTATGTGCGGATGTGCGCTTTTTGCGGGCGGGCGGGGGGGGATGGTCGAGGCGGGAGTGGGGGGGGGGGGGCTTTGCGGGCCACTGTCCGCGCAGCCGGCGATTCAGCGCTTTCTCACCTCCGCCGGCAAGGTGTGAGCGGTGAACCTCCTCGGCCTCCTCCGGCGTTGTGGCCACAGACCCACGCGGCACGGGGATGTCGAACTTGCGCATCAGCTCCATGCCCACGTGCTCGTGCACGTTGAGGTGCCGGCGCTGCGCCGCGCAGGACGTGGGAGCCGCGAGGCCGATGGCCGCCTGCGGACGCGTTGTTGCAGAACGAGGGCGGCGCACGTGGCGGAACAAACGCATGAGCCCAGGAAGTGCACCAAGAGGGGCGCGCCAGCGCAGCCCGCGGGGCCGGCGGCGGCCGAGAGCACAGACCGCGGAGGGGGCAGGCTGGGGCTGCAAGCCGCGGACCGGGAGCACGCTGGTCTCGTGCCTCGGCCCGACCAACTCGCCGCAACGCCGTGGCAAGGCCAACGACTGCGGGCGCTGCGGAACGCTCACTAGCCGCGCTGCGGCCCGGCGCGGCGCGAGGCCCGCGCCCCTGTCGGTCGCGCGTGGCACCGCGCGGAGCAGCGCGGGCGCAAGGGCGGTCCGCGGCCCGGGAAGGGGCGGCAGGCGCCCCGCCAAGTTCTCCCGGCAAATGCGCTGCGAGGCCGGGCGCGGGCGCGCGCGCGCAGAGGCCACGACGCCCGCCTCCGCGCGCGCGCAAAGCAAGCCCCCGGCGGCACGCAACCCCTTTCGGCTGGCTGGCCGCAGCCGGTCGCGGGGCCGGCGCGGCAGGCTGCGACAGGGCGCAGGGCGCGGACGCGCAATCTCACCTGAGCAGCAGCAGCGGGCGCCGCTGAGCGGAGAGCTGTCGATGCTGCCGCCGCCGCGGCCGCGCCGCGTCGCATGACCATGGAAGCCATCATCGCGATTGCAACGCTGCTGGGCAGATCGGGAGGCCTGGCACTCCGGAGCGTGGTCTCAGTGCGCGGCGGCGCGGGCCGAGGTGCAAAGGGATGCTGCCGACAGAGCCCGCCAGCCCGCAGGGACCTTGCGAGCCCCCAGCGGGAGGCGTGACGCCCCCAGACGGGCGCGCCGCGACAGGGCGGCAGCTGTGCGCCCCTGCTCTCGGCTCGAGGGGCGCGCCAGCTTTCGCCGCCGCGCGCGGCCCAGCCGCGCTCGAGCAGAACGGAAAAGCTTCAAGCTGCGCGCTCCGTGTCGCGCGCCCCGCGCTGGCGCCCTTGCGCGCGTGCTCGCAGGCGCGCATTCTGCATTGGCGACGGCCTGCGATCTCGCAGGCGTCAGAACCGGCCCTGCTCGTCGTCCGCCCCGCGCGCAGACCCCAGGTCGTCGGGGTTGGGCCCGGCCCCGTGCCCCATCCGCGCCAGCAGGGCAAAGCTGTCCGGCGACCCGACGCTCCGCGCCCCGTGGCTCGCGTCGGCGAACTGGCCCGCCCTTCCTGGGGAGTCCCTGGACGCGAGCGACGCCGGCGGGCCCGGCCTCCGCGCGCTCGCGGGCTGCGCGCGGCGCGTGGGCGTGGTGGGGAAGGACCCCTGTCCTCCGTGCCCGGGGTCGTTCACGGCGGCCACGGGGCTGACGGAGGGGGAGCCGGGGCCGTAGTGAGGGTGCTCCCGCGGCGTCGTCGCGGCCCACAGCGCCCCGTCGCCCGCATACGCGTCGGCAGCGTCGACGTCGTCGCCAGCCCTGCCGCCCGAGAGACGCTGCCCGCCCCCGCCCCTCGCCGCGAAAATGTCAGGGGAAGTTGCCCGCCGGGACGAGCGCCGCCGGTCCGTCAGCGGGGAGGGCGTCCTCTCCAGCACGCGGTCCGCGTCGGCGCGCATGCTGCCCTCCCGCGGCCCGGGCAGCCGCAGCGGCGTGGGGAGGACGCCAGCAGAGCGCCACTCCGCCCCGGACCCAGCGCCGGCGCCGGCGCCGGCGCCGGCGTCGCCACCGCCCCTCGCGCCACGCCGAGCACGGGCGTCCGCGCCAGCCTGCCGCCCGGCCGCCCGCCCGGCCGCCTGCCCCTCGCCGCAGGTCCGCGGCCGCGGGTGGCCGTGCTCGGCGTGGCGCGAGCGGCTCGGCTGGCCTTCACCGTGGCCCCCCATGCCGCTCGGGCGCTCCCGCCCCCGTCCCGCCGGCCGCACAGGGCCGCCGGCTCGGCGGAACCCGGGGTTCGAAGCGCCTCCGTCCGACCCGCCAGCTCCGGCCGCGTCCTCGGCACCATCGCTGCCGCCCTCCGCCACGGCGCCCAGCCGGTTCCCGCCCGGCAGCTCGAGGCCCGCGGCGGTGGACGACGGGATCCGAAGCAGCCGCGCCGCCCGCCTGGCCGTGTCCGCGGGGCTGCTGCCGGGCCTGGGGCAGCTCTGCCAGAACCCAACCAGGGGGTCGAGGCGGCCGGCGCCGGGCATGGTGCGGCCCATGCGGTGCTCGCGCGGCGCAGCGGACCCGGAGGGGCGGTGGGGCGCGTCTGACATGGTGTAGCGGTGGTGCTCGCGCGCGCCGGGCGGCCCTGTCCGCACCGCAACCCCGGCCAGCCCCGGAGCCGCGTCCGCGTGCTCGATGCCGCTGCCCTCCCCGGCGTCGCTCGCGCCGTCGAAGCCGCGACCGCGCGAGGGACCGTGCCCGTGGCCGCTGCCGCGGCCGCTGCCGCTGCCGTGCCAGCCGTCGGTGTCGTCAGGCGCGCGCAGGCCGCCGCTGATGCCACGCACGGGCGGCAGGAACACGTCGCGGAACACGATCCGCCTCAGCAGGTGGCGGTAGCGCCGGCGCGTGTCGTAGCCGCGCCAAAGGCGCTGCAGGTGCACCGTCGCCCGGACCGCGCGGCGCATGGCGTCTCGGGTCACGCGAGGGTCGCCGCTGCGCAGGGCGCCCACCTCGGCCTCGAGGCGGTCCGCCCGGGCGGAGGAAGCCGCCTCGCGGGACCTGCTCTCCTCCAGCATGCCCTCCAGCTCGCGCACTCGCTCCTCGGCGGCCTCTGCGCGGGCGTTGGACGCTTGGTGCTTCGCGCGAAGCTTGCTTGCGTCGTGCTCGGCGGCAGCGAGGCGCTCGTCTGCGTCCCTGAGGTGCGCGAGCATGCCAGCCGCAACGTACTTTGCGGTCACCGCGATCATGTCCACGCGCGCGCGGGGCATGGTGGCGACGCCGCGCAGGTGCCTCAGCATTTCTGCCGCCTCGCGGGCCCGAGCGCCCCCAGCTCCAGAGGCCCGCACGATGTCCTCGTAGCTGCGGCCAGGCTGGTCCCTGTCCTTGCTCTCGCTGTCGGCGAGCGAGGCGCCGGAGCGGGACAAGGTCGACGACTCTGCGGCAAGCAGGCGGCCGCCAATCAGAGCGCGCATTTTGGCCGCCCACGCCTCCCCACCACCAGCGGCCGAGCTCGGCCCCCCGGGAGCAACGTCGCCCAACCGGGCGCTGCCGGCTGCCGCGCCTTGCGGCTCGGGGCGGCCTCGGGGCCTCGCGCCGTTCGCTCCTGACATGTGCCCAATCGGCGCAAGGGCAAGCGCGGTCCCCGCCTCGCCGCCGGGCCGTTGGAGTGCCTGCCGGCCCAGGTCAGGGCGGCGGCAGCCGCGGCTGGCTGGCCCGCGCCAGACCGCTGCCCCTGAGAGGTGCGGTGGCCGCTTGCGCCGCGCGCCCGGCTCGGCCCGGCGCAAACCGTGTGATTGGGTTGAGACCGGCAGGTGGAGCGCAGTTTCCGTATCGCGGCTCTGCTGCGAGGAGAAACTGCGCCGACGCGGCCGCCAAAGCGAGCTGGAGAGCCGCCCGCACGAAGCACACACGCAATCCCACGCATAGGCTCGGCGGCGCGCGGCGGCAGCGCTGCCGCCGCGCGCACTCCAAGCGACATTTTTTTGTTCACAGGGCAAGCGGCAAGTGAAGCGCCAGTCAGAACTGGCCCGGGCCGCGAGGCCCCCACCCCTGCGGGGGCGGCCCGGCGGCTTGGGCAGGCCCGGGACCGCCCGGCGCGGGCGGCACGCCAGAGGGGGGGGCAGCGTGGAACGTGCCTGGGGCGCCCGACGCGGGCGGCACGACCGGCCTCGGCGGCCCCAGCGCGGCCTGCGCGACGGGGCGGGGCGGAGGCATGCCACCCGGCTGGGCGAAGCCCGCGGGCGGCGGGGGTCGCGCGTGGCCGGCGGCAGGCGGCGCCGGGTTGGACATCCAGTGCGGGACGGGGCGCCCGCGGTGCGGCATGTGCGGCACCGGCGGCGGGGCGCCGTAGGGTCCGGGAGGGGGGCCGGGACGGTACCCGCCGCCGCCCATGTGCATCGGGAGGGGAGGGGGTGCCCCGTACGCACCGGGAACGGGCGGCGGGCCACGCATCATCATGGCGTGCGCGGGCAGTGGCGGCGGCATGCCGGGGCCGGGGGCCAGCTGGTGCGGGGGCGGCTGGCCTGGCAGGCTCGGCTGCGGCGCCTGGCCTGGCGCGGTCGCGAAGCGCGTGTGGGGCGCCAGCGAGATCGTCCCGCCCCCCGCGCCGCCGCCGCCGCCGCCGCCGCCGCCGCCGCTCGACTTGCGTGCCGCGGCCATGACCCGCTCCGCGTGCGTGCCGTGGCGGACGCCGGGCTCGTCCCGCTTGAAGGCGTACTGGATCGTGAGCGGGCGGCCGGCCAGATACTGGCCGTTCATCGCTTCGATGGCCCTGTCCGCGGCCTCGAAGGAGTCAAACTCCACGAAACCGAAGCCCTTGGCCGCCCCGGTCTCGGCGTCGTGCTGCACCCGGGGCTGGCCCGAGACCATCCCAAAGGCCGCGAAGGTGTCGTGGAGCAGCTTCTCGTCCACCTCCGGGGACAGGCCCCCCACGTAGAGCTTGGCGCCCACCCCCGCCTGCTCCTTGCTCGAGGAGGAGCGGTCCACCCGGATCGGTTTGCCGCAGAGACGCAGCATGCCCAGCGTGCGGCACGCGTACTCGGCGTCCAGCGCCGACCGCATTTCCACGAAGGCGAACCCCTGCGGGACGACCGAGCGGGCAGGCGGACGAGCAGCGCTGATGGGGAGCGACGCAAGGGAGGCAGCCTCGGCCCGGGCGGACCGGCTGCATGCGCGGTGCTGCTCGCGTGCCGCGCGTGCGCGGCGTCGGGCCACTCACCCGGTGCTCCCCGGTCACGGAGTCCTTCGGCATGCTGACGTCCACCACGGCCCCGACCTGCGTGAAGAGCTCCCACAAGAGCTCTTCGTCCACCTCGTCGGCCAGCGACCCCACGAAGCACGTGGCGTCCTGGTTGCGCTGGGAAACAACGTGTTGGGTTGCCATGCCGGCCGGTCCCGCTGCCGCGGCTGCTCTCCCGTGCCTGGCCGCGCCTGCGAGCGAGGGCTGCGACTCGCGGCGACACGCACGGAAGGGGCTCTGGCGGCCCGGGGAACTCTCAGGCGGGCGGGTGGCGCGCGGCGCGGGCCGCGCAGGCCGAAGCACGACAGGGGGCGGGGGGCTCTGCAACGAGCGGCCTTGCTCCAGCCACCAAGAGCAGAGACTGCGCCGCCGGCTTGGGGGCGGAGCCGGCGCCGTCGACCCCCTCGCCCGCGCCCGGCGCTCGGAGGACACTCCCGACCCGGGCGACGAGCAGCCCTTCTGGCCAAAGCCTGCTGTCCGGACTGGGGAATCTGAGATGGCGTTCCTCGGGTCTTTCTTCCGGTCGGCGCTCGCCGGAACGAGCGCGGCCTCCAGCGAGGACTCAGACGCCGGCCCGGCCAAGCCTGCGGCCAGCAAGCGGCCGATCAAGGGGCGCGCAGGGGCGCCACGGGGGCGCAGGGAGCCGGCCGCGCCCAAGCCCAGGTTTCAATCCAAGCCCACGGCGGCGCTGGTGCGATTGCACGAGACCCGCGACTGGTCCGACGCCGAGATCGTGGCCGGCGAGGAGGAGCGGGTCTTCCCCGTCCATGCCGTTGTTGTGGCCATGGCCTCGCCGTACCTTCACCGCGCCCTCTTCGACGACGATGGGGAGCTCAAGACGAAGCGCATTCTCGTGAGTTGGCTGGATCGCTTTTCCTGGCATTTGGCGAGGAGCGAGCGGCGAAAGCGCCTCCTCCCCTGCCGAGCCGGGGCATGGGGGCTTCTCGGCACGCGCGCCGCCGGCCCGGCGCAATCTGCTCCGTGCGTGCTCTGGCTGACGGGCGTGCCCCCGGCCGCTCCCCGTTGGCTCTCGCCGCGCGCGCGCGCGCGCGCCCGGCCTGGCGCTGCAACCGAAATTGCTCGCCGGCTGTGTGCTCCCCGCCACCCCGCCCTCTGCTCCGCCCCACCTCATCCGCACCGATCCTGCGCTTGCAGCTTCCGGACGCCGACCCGGACGCCCTAGAGGCCGCGCTGCGGTTCTGCTACACCGACAGCTGGGGCGGCAACGCCACGCTCGTGCTTCGCCTGCGCCGCGTTGCCAGGCTGCTGGAGATGAAGGCGCTCGAGGCCGAGCTGCACCGCAGCATCGAGGAGGACCTGAGCGCGAGCGATGCCGTGGGCGTGATGCAGGCTGCGGCGGAGGAGAAGGACACTGCGCTGATGGCGGCCGCCGTTGACGCGGCGCTCTCCGACCCGAGCGAGGCCATCAAGTCGCCCAGCCTCCCCTTCCTCACGGCCGAGTCGCTCGCCGCCCTCGTCTCCCACGGCGAGTTTGCGGCCCCGGAGCTGGACATCGTCCTCGCGTGCTTCCAGTGGGCCGCCCGCAAGGCTGGCACGCCCACGCCGAGCGCAGCGCTGCCGCCGCCCAGGCCGGAGGGGTCTCCGCCCGAGGAAGACGACGCCGGCGACGACGCGGCGGCCACTGCTGCCGGGTCTGCCGCCGCTGCGGCGTCGGCTGCGGGGGCGGGGCGCTCTCTCGCCCACCGCACCCCCGCGCTGACCAAGGAGCAGGGCGAGGCCGTGCGGGCGGCGCTGGAGCCGCTCATCGTGCCGCACCTGCGCTTCCCCCTGCTGTCCGTGCAGGACCTCGCAAAGCACGTCAAGCCCTGGGGGGTGCTCACCCCAAGCGAGATGGTGCAGCTGCTGACGTTCGGCTTCAAGACGCGCGCCCAGCGGGCGAAGACGCCCACTGTGGCGCGGTTCCTCGCCGAGCGCCGGTCGGGCCACGGCCGCACCGTCCTCATCCACCTCTGGGGCGCTGGCGGCGCGTCGGGGCAGGATTCGTCGTGCGCCAGAGGAGGCGCGGGCGGGTACATGTGCGTGCAGTACGTGTGCCCGGACGACGAGGAGCTGTCCATCTACGTGGGAGCGGGCGGCTACACCGACGCTTCGTCGGGCACGGCGTCGTTCTCAACGCAGGGCTGGCCCAACGGCGGGCGCGGCGGCTACAGCTGGAACAGCGGCGGCGGCGGTGGCGCCACCTACGTCGTCAGCCGGTCGCTCGGGTCGAAGGTCCTGGTGGGGGCGGGGGGCGGCGGCGGTGGCACCGCCCCCCGGTCGTGGGCGTGCGGCGGGGGCGGGGGCGGCGGGACAAAGGACGGCAAGGTCGGATCCAAGGGCGACGGCGGCAACCAGCCCACCCCGGCCGGCGAGAAGGGCGTTGACGGCAACGGCGACGGCGGACCGGGCGAGTCTAGCGGGTCGGGCAGCAAGGGCGCGGACAACAACGGAGCGGGCGGCGACTCGGCCTCCGGCACGCGGGCAAACGGCGGCGCGGGGGGGCATGCAAGCTTCCTGCCCGATTGCGACCTGATGACACGCAAGGATGCGCGATCCGAGGAGGCACTGACTGGAGTGGTTGGCGGCCGCACGCGGAAGGCTGGCAGGGGCGGCCGCGCCTCACACGCCAAGGAGCGGGGCCAAGACGGCCTGTGCATCATCGAAGACGAGGCGACCGGCAAGACGTACGAGTTCAAGTTTGAGCGCGACAAGAGCAAGGGCAAGGGCACAGGCAAGGTGCACGTCTGGACCGTCGACGCGGAGTGAGGCAGCTGCCGCAGGCTCCCCGGCACGCGCGCGCTCCGCCCAGCGAGCAGCTGGTCGGGCGACAGCGGCAAGCGCGGCGGGGCGGGGGCCGGGCGCGGCGATCGGCAACCGCCTCGGCGGGACGGAGTGCGCCGCGCCCGCCCGGCTGCGTGCTCGTGCGTGGCGGAGGGGTCGCTGGCTTTGGTCGCAGTCGCTGCCTGTTGAGTCATTGCGCGCGAACGCCCTCCCTCCAACTGTGCGACGAGGCAGCACTGGCATCGCGCGCGCACGCGCAGCGTTACGTAGCGCGCGGCCCGAAGCATCGAACCTCTCAGCATCACCGCTGCGCACACGGCCGAGCTCGACGCGGGGAGGGGAGAGGGGAAGACAGCACAGTGGAGCCAGGCAGAGCCAAGTCCCCCAGCAGCCACAGTGTGACTCTTGCTCTCGCGGCACTCGTGGCAGGCCGCCTGGACCTGAAGCCGGCGCCATGGATGGCGTTACCGACACGGGCAGCCCTTTGGCTCAGTTCACCATGGCCCAGTCGCAGCGGGAGGCCTTCGCGGACCTGTTCTGGGGCGTTGGGGTGGCATCCGTGGCAATTTCCCTTGCCGCGGCCGTGTTCACCGCGGCCAACGGATGTCGCCGCATCCAGGCGCTGCATTGCGGCAAGCCCCGCCACGTTAGCCTCTGGTGGTGGGCCGAGCTGGGGCTGCGCTTTCTGGTGGGCGGGGCCGCGGCTCTCTTTTTGGTTTGGTGAGACAGGGCGAGATGCTTAGCCGCTGCGAAAAGTGCAGGCGTCGCCGCCACCCGGCGCCGCATCCGCGCCCCCTGCTCCCAGACGGGCCGCTCGCGCCCGATGGGCGCGGCCGGAGGCGCGCCGTGTGCCCTCCCTGACGCGAGCAGCTCCCTCCTGTCGCGGCTCCTTGTTGCCATCCGGCCGACTCGCAGGGGAGTGCTTGTTGTGGCAACTGTACGGCCCGTGAGCGTCGGCGCCGCGATCCTCCTCGCCGTCCCCGGGTTCGCTCTCGTGGCGTACGGCATGATTCGGTGGCAGCGGCAGGGCTGGAGTCTGGACCACGAGCTGGCCGACGGCCCCGACGACTCGGCCGCGGTGCCGCGGCGCGCCCCGCTGCGCGAGCTCATGGCCCGCGGGGCCTGCTGCTTCCGCCGCGTGTCCCCCGTCTTGGTGGCCCTCGGCGCTGCATTTGCCATGGTCCTGGCGTTCGAACTCATCGTGTCCGCTTTTGGCACGCTCTCTGTCCGGAGCCAGGCCGGCCAGGCCGAGTTCAGCTACCTCGCCACGAGCTGGGTGCTGCTCGGCGCCAACGCCGCCTTCATGATCCTCTTCCTGCACGCCCTCACGCGCCCCGACTCGCGCTATTCCGTGGAGGCGCTCGTGCGCTCGGCCCTGCGCCTCAGGCCGGCCGCCGCGGCCTCGGAGACGGACGCCATCGCTGTCCAAGGCCTGGGCGACCAGGACCAGGCTGCCGCGGCGGGGGAGCCCCAGCCGGGCTGGCTCGTGGCCGCCCGCCTCCCCGCCATGCGCCCCGAGGTCCTGTACGGCGTCTCGGCCGCGTGCCTCGCCGCCCTCGCCATCTCCGTGGCTGTCCAGGCCGAGTCCGGCCGCCAGGACGAGGGTCCCTACCTGGGCCTCACCACCGCCGTGGCCATCCTTCTTGCGGACGCGTGCACGCTGCTGGCCTGGCGCGGCGGCCTGGTCACCTCCACGGGCGTCATCTCCGTCGTCGTCCTCCTCTGCCGCTCCCTCATCGTTGCGCCCGGCGCCCGGTACTGGCTCATCGGCCACTGCTTCGTCTATCTCGTCCTCGGCCTGTTCCTCGCCGACCGCCTGGTCACGCGCATCTTTGCGCGGGCAGTTCTTGACTCGGGGGACCGCGACGCCGACGCGGCCGACGACGCCGCCGCCTCAGCCACCGCGGGCGGAAAGGCCCCAGCCAGCCCAGGCGCCGCGGACGCCGCGGACGCCCCAGCCCGGCGCCACGTCGACTCCCCCCTCGCATCGGCGTCTGCGGCCATTGCTGCCTCGGCGCCAGTCCGCCCGGCCTCCCCCTCGGCCGGCGCTGTGGCGCCGCCGCCCGCCCGCCGGTCTGCTCCCTGCTCGGGCGTCTTTGGGCCCTGCCACCAGTGCGGGGTCCTGCCGATGGGCGAGGTCGTGATGGACGTCCTCTCGAGTCCCGCCACCCTCCTCGTCGTCGTCACCGCCGTCTTCGCGGCCCTCATCGGCGCGTTCGTCGCCCTCCTAGAGTCCTCCCCCGCGTTCCCCAGCGCCCTCGTCGACGTCCTCGGTCGCAAGCAGCCGCAGTGGACGTACGGCCTGGGGGCCCTCCTCGTCGTGGTGGGCTTCGTCGGCCTTCGGCTCTCCGCCGCCAACTACTGGCGCTTCAGGGGCAGCCTCACCGCCCGCCCCGCGCTCGTTGCCGCTGCGACCTCCGTCGCCGCCATCGCCGGCCTCGGCGGCGTGATCTTCGCAGGGACCGACTCGTACGTCCTGCTCGCCTGCACCTGCTTCCTGCCGGCCACCCTCGCCCTCCTGGCGGGCGTCTACGGCCAGTGGCAGCGCGACGACTACGCCCTCGTGGTTCCGGGCGGCTTCGGGTGGTTCTTCTGCTGCTGCCCCAGGGGGTCCGTCTGCGGCGCCCTCCAGAGCAAGGGCTCCGCCGACGTCGCGCCCGAGACCGTTGCTCGGGCGCCCGATGCTGCCGCTGGCCCCGCTGCTGCCGGCGGCGGCGGCGGCGGTGGCGGTGGCAGCGGCGGGGGGGACGCTGCCGCCCCCGCTGGCGGCGCCCCCTCCACCTCGGAGCGCTTCCGCAAGCTCATCGCCAGCACGACGGCGTCGGCGCAGCTCGGCCTCAGCGAGGGCACGGACAGGTGCTGCAGCGGCGGCCGCGGCCGCAACAACGCGATGGCCCTCGCCCTGCTGCTGGTGCTGGGCCTCCTCGCGGGCTTCGCGCTCGTGTTCAACCTGGGGCTCAAGCGCGGGGAGTACGGCCTCATGGCGTCTCTCGAGGTGCTCGCAGTCGCGGCGGCCGTTTTCGCCGCCCGCAAGTGGTTCGGCACCCTGCAGTGGCACTGGTTCATCCCCGCCGGCGTGGTGCTGGCGCTGGCGCTGCACGTGGGGGCCTTCACGCCGCTCGCCGTGGCGGCCCTCTCCTCCCCGGGAGACTTCCCCGGCCGCACTCCGCTCGGCATCGTGTTCGCCTTTGCCATGGTGCCCTTCGCCGTCCTCATCGGCGTGGCCCTCTACAAGTGGTCCGACGACCGCTGGAAGGGAAGCACCCTCGTATACGTCTGCCTCGGCCTCGGACAGGCCGTCATCGTGGGCTTCGGAATCGCGGGAGTGTTGGTCTTCGGCGAGCCCGTCCTCGTGGCCAGCCTGCTGGCGGGGTACGTGGTCCTCAGCGGCTTCGTCGCGCTGACCGTAACGGCGGCCATCAACAAGGGGTGGGTGCCCCGCTGGCCGAGCTGGCCGTTGCTGCCCTGGTGGTCCTGCTGGTGCTCGCGGGCCTCGTTCTGGCCATCGTGGAGGGTGCCGCCGGCAATGTGGGCAACGCGATGGGCCTGGCGGCCGCAGCGTGGCTCCTCGTCGCGCTCGCCCTGGGCGGCATCGGCCTGGTGGTAGTGCTGCGCTGGGGCGGGCTCAGCGGGGACCCCTTCGGCGCGGCAGACGGCGCTGGCGCCAGCTCGGCCAGCTCCGGCATGGGAACGGCCGTGCAGATGGTTGCGCCCCCCTCCGTGTTCCCGGTGTTCCGCCTCGACGTGAAGACGTCCACGCTCCGGCCGGCGAGCGGCGCCGTGGCCCTCGTGGTCATCTCGCTGCTGATGGTGCTGGCGCTGGGGCTGGTCCTCGCCGTCTTCGTGCAGCCGGTGTACATCGGACTCATCCTCGCCGCCGTGGCCAAGGGCCTTCTTCTCGTGTTCGCCCTGGAGCTGGGAGCCAAGTCGCGCGAGCGCGTGGCTGCCGCCTGCGCGATCATCGACGCAACTGCCAGCCGCGCCACCACCCGCAAAGCGGCGTCTGGGACCGGAGCCGGAGCCGGGACCGGGACCGGAGCCGGGGCCGGGCCTGCGGTCCCCGTCGACCCCATCGGCTCCACCGAGCTCCTCCGTGCTGTGGCGGCCGGCCTGCGGAAGTGGTCCAGCCCCCCGGGGGGCGCCATCGCGATCGAGGGCGACGGCGCAACGGCATCGCATGCACCATCGCCGCCAGCCGCGGCCGCGGCCGCGGCCTCAGCCGCGGGCCGGGTCGCTCCCCCGTCCAGCTCGTCGTCCTCCTCGGCGCCCCCGGCAGGCTCCGGGGCGTCCCCGCCGGCCTTGGCAACGGCCGTGGCCGCCCTTCCCGCCCGCCACCTCGTCCTCCCCTCCGAGCCTCTGCGCCGCTCCATCAAGGCCCTGGAGGCCGTGATTGAGCGAATCGAGGCGCAGACGGGCGCCACCAGCCTCGCTTGCGGGTGCATCGGCAGCACAGCCTGTCTGTGCGGCCCGCCGGCCACCGAGGCGGCCTCCTCCAGCCCCGCCCCCGGCGCCGGGTCCGCCGCTCCGGCAGCCGCGGCCGCGTCCAGCGGGGAGGCCAAGGCTGCAACGCCGGCAGCAGCATCGGCCTCCCCCGCCGCGACCGCGTCCAGCGCCACCGACTCGGCTGCGCCGGGCGCCGCGGTGCCGTGCGGCTCGCCCGGCACGTGCTGCGGGGCGGACAGCACCTCCGTGTCGGCTGAGATGCGCGCTGCGCTCGTTGCGGCGATTCTCGACACCGTGCGCACAGCGTGCTCCGGCCCCGGCCGCGGCCGCTCCAAGCCCGCCGCCGCTGCCCCGATGAACCCGGTCCGCATGGCGACGCAGTGGGCTGTGGCGCGCGCCGGCCGCGGCGCCGTCCGCCCCTCGACGGAAGGCGGAGCGGCCGCACTCGCCACCCCTGCCGCAGCAGCAGCAGCTGACCCGTCCTCGCGAGCGGCTGCCGCCGCGCCAGCGAGTGCGGCGGCGGCGGCGGCGGCGGCGGCGGGCCCCAGCGCTGCTGGCCCCGGTGCCCGAGACGCGCCCCGGCTCGGGCCCGACGAGGGCGTCGTCGGCTCGGCCGCGGACGACGCTGCCGCGAGCGAGGTCACGCTCAGCGAGTACGCCCAGCAGCAGACCGACGCCATCCTCGCTCGCAACGGCGCCGGCAGCGCCGACCAGCTCGCCTCCGGGGCGCTGCTCGCCGCCGGGTGGGAGGCGCTCGCCGACGCTGACCTCGCCCTCGCCAGCGCCTGCCTGTTCGAGCAGCAGGTCATGGCCGGCCTTCGCATCGCGCTCATCGCGGAGGGCATGGTCGCCGCCGCAGAGGAGCGCTCCCAGTGGCGCGGCTTCCTCATGTGGTGCGCGGAGGTGGCCGAGGCCATCCGTGACCTCGCCACGCCCGCGGACCCGGCGGACGGGCCGGCCAGCCCGCGAACGCCGCGCGGCGTCTCCCCCGCCGGCTCCTCCATCGACCTGCACCTGCCCGGCGACGACGACGAGGCGGGCTGCACCCGCGCCAAGTGGGCTGCCGACGCAGCAAAGTCGCTCTGCAGCGAGGACGCGGCCACGGCCCTGGAGCTCGCGCGCCTCTTCGACGCGGCCCAGCGGGCGGCCCCCGGTGAGACGTCCGTGGCGCAGCGCGTGACCGCCACGGCCGACGCCGCCAGGTCCTTCTGGCGGTCGGTGCTGGATCCCTCCGAGTCCGCCCAGCGCGTCAGGACGCTGGCGCGGCTGCGGGCGGCGCACCGCGAGAGCGTGCAGGCGCGGCTGGAGGAGCAGGAGCGGCGCCGGCGGGAGGACGAGGAGGCGGAGGCCCGCCGGCGGAAGCGGGCGGAGGAGGAGCGTCAGGCACGAGAGGCGGAGCGGAGGGCGAAGGAGGCGGCAGCCCGGGAGGAGGAGCGGCGCCGCCGGGCGGGAGAAGAGGCGGAGCGGAAGGAGGCGGCGGAGCGCCGCGCCGCCGAGGAGGCTGCGAGGCTGGCCGCAGCGGCGCAAAAGGCGGCCGATGAGGCGGCCGCTCGCATCGCGGAGGAGGAGCGGCGCGCCGCTGAGGAGGCGGCCAAGCAGGCCGAGGAGGACCGCCGGCGGGAGGCGGAGGCCAGCGCGCGCCGGGCGGCGGCCGAGGCGGAGAGGCGGCGGCAGGAGGAGGAGCGGCGGGCGGCGGAGGAGCGCAGGCGGAAGGAGGCGGAGGCGGAGCGTGCTGCCGCCGCCAAGGCCGAGGCCGAGGCGCAGGCCCGTAGGGAGGCGGAGGCGGAGGCCGAGCGGCAGCGCGCCGCGGAGGCGGCCGCGGCGGAGGCCGCGCGGGAGGCGGCCGCGGCGGAGGCGGCGCGCAAGGCCGCTGCGGCGGCCGCCGCCGAGCGCATGCGGGTGGCGCGGGAGCTGGCGGAACGGCTGCGGCGGGAGGCTGCGGAGGCGGAGGCGGCGGAGGCGGCCCGTCTCAAGGCGGAGGCGGAGGCGGAGGTGAAGCGGTCCAAGGAAGCGCTCGAGCGGGAGCGCCGGGAGGCGGAGGAGCGCGCGCGCCAGCAGCAGGCTGCGCGGGAGGCCGCGGCGCGGGAAGTGGCAGCAGCCGAGGCTGCCCGGGAGGCGCTTCAGAAGAAGCTGAAGATGGAAAAAGCTGCCGCGGCCGCCGCGGCCAAGAAGGCCGCCGAGGAGCGCGCCAAGGCCGAGGCGGAGGCCCGTGAGGCCGCCGCCGCCAGGGCCCGGGCGGCCGAGCAGGCCCGCCAGCAGGCCGAGGCGGAGCGCCGGGCCCGCGAGGAGGCGGAGCGCCAGCAGCGGGAGGAGGCGGCGCGCGCGGCGCGCGAGGCGGCCGAGGCGAAGGAGCGGGCGGAGCAGGAGGCCCGGGCCAAGGCCGCTGAGGAGGCGCGCGCGCAGGCGGCCAAGGCGCTGGCTCGGCGCAAGGCAGAGGCCGCGGCGCGGGCGGCCAAGGCCAAGGCGGAGGCGGAGGCGGCCAGGGCTCGGGCCGAGGCGGCAGCGCGCGCCGACGCCGAGGCGGCCGAGGCGGCGCGGCGGAAGAGCGCGTCCGCGGGCGGAGCCAGCGAGGCTGCCCTCGCCCGCCGCAAGACGCACGTGGGCGCCGGCGCCGCCTTCTTCGAGGCCCGCGCGCAGTCTGTCAAGGCGGAGCTTCGCCGCAGGGAGGGGGCCGTCCGGGCGCCGCGCTGGGTTGACTCAGAGTTCCAGGGCTCTGCCGCCCGGTACGGCTCTGACGGCAAGTCGGGCAAGATGGACAAGTACCAGGAGTGGAAGCACTTTGCGGAGGAGTTCCCCGGCGCGGCGATCACCAAGGCGGCCTTCTCCGCCGACGACCTCGTGCAGGGGATGCTGGGCGACTGCTGGCTCATCGCCGCGATGGCCGTCGTCGCCCAGCGGCCGGAGCTCATGGCGCGAGTCTTCCCGGTGCGCGAGTCGCCCAAGGGCATCTGGCCGGTAGATATTTGCTTCAACAAGGAATGGACGACCATGTGGGTGGACGACCGGTTCCCCATGTGGAAAGCGGGGCTTCGCAGCAAGGGCAAGCCGCTCAAGGGCTCCGTCTACGTAACCTCAACGGACGAGGACGAGATGTGGCCGTGCCTGCTCGAGAAGGCCTACGCCAAGTTCTACGGCTCCTACTCCAGCATCGACGGCGGCCAGTCGAACAACGCGCTCGCCGACCTGACGGGCGGCATCGCTGACAAGTGGAACCTCGAGTCGAAAAAGGCCGAGATCGCGTCGGGCGAGCTCTGGAGCAAGCTGCAGTCGCTCATTTCCAACGGGCACCTGGTGGCGTGCGGCTCGCACAGCGGCTCGGACACCACCCGCAACAAGAGCGGCATCGTGCAGGGCCACGCGTTCTCGGTGCTGAGCGCGGTGGACGCCAGCGACGGCCGCGGGCAGTCGCTTCGCATGGTCAAGGTGCGCAACCCTCACGGCAAGGCCGAGTGGACGGGCCGCTACGGAGACGCGGACTCCGCACACTGGACCCAGCGGCTCAAGAAGGAGATGGCCCACGACCCCGACGCTAGCGGGGACGACGGCACCTTCTGCATGCTATGGGAGGACTTTGTGGAGAACTTTGCCGTGGTGTACCTGTGCCGCACGCTCACGCCGTACGACCCGTCCACCGGCAAGGGATGGCACATTTACAACGCGTCCGCCGAGTGGAAGAAGGGTGTCAGCGCTGGAGGCTGCACCAACTTTCCGTCCTGCCCCACCAACCCGCAGTGGCTGGTCAACCCGACGCGCCCCTGTGCGGGCCTCTTCAGTCTTCGGATTATGGAATCGCAGGGTGCTGGCCGCGAGTACTCGCTGCACATTGGAATCACCGTCGCGGCCAAGCGCGGAAAACGCATCCGCAGCCTGTACGCAGGCGAGTCCCGCGCCTCCTCCGACTCCTACACCAACGCCCGCGAGCAGGTGTGCGAGGCAGACTTGCGGCCCGAGCCCCTCACCATCATGCCCAGCACGTTCCATCCTGACAAGGAGGCCGCGTTTTTGGTCACAGTGGCCACCACCGAGCCGCTGCGCGGAGAAGGCGATGACGCCATGCAACTCCTCGGAGACGATGTCGAGGCAACGTGAATCGGGTGCACGCGCGCTGATCAACCCTCTCCGCGCCATGCCAGCCGGGCTCTCGCGCTGCCATGCCTGTCAAGAGCCGCCCCCAAAGCGCCCCTGCTATGCCACACGTCGGTTGGTCCCTCTGCGCGCATGCGCAGCTGCAATCACGCCGAAATGATTGGTTTGGTCGCGTTGCTCGAACCCGGCTCGGCAGGGCCTCGAGTGGCTCGGCTGCCTGCCAATGAACTTGCGCGCAACGCGACGAACTCGCAGCAGCTTGGTTGCAACAGACTCTCTGCTTTGGCTGGCTTGCTGGGTTCACAAACCGCTCCCAGTTTGAGGTGGAGGAATTGCGCAAGGCCGCGGCGGAGCAGCGACCCCCGCAGCTGGACGCCGCGCCATCTGCCAGGCCGAGCAGTCGCGAGTTTCGGCCGATTGGCTTGTAGGGTGCCACGGAGCGAGCCCATTGCGAGCTCCCACGCTACTTCAACGGAAGCGACTTCCCGAGGCTGCCACCAGCGCCACGGCCCAGCGCGCAGGGGGGAGGGGGGCGAGTGTTTTGGGGGCATGATATTCGCTCCTGACGCCCAACCCGCCGCAGTGCAACGGTGGACACGGGGCTTTGGTGCTGCCGTGCGGCAGCGAGTCGGAGGTGCCAGAGATGCAGGTTCGAGTTGGGGCGCTTGTGCGTGGACGCCTCCGGTTGGCCCCGTTGAGACAACTTTGAACCCAACCGGCCACCGAACAGGCAGCAGCCTGATCACAGCACGACGTGGCTCGAGGCCACTGCTTGCGCAGACGTGCCGAGTGGCGAGCGCAGGCTTTGTTATGCAGGCAGCAGCAGCACGAGCGAAGGACGCAACCCTCTCTCAAAGAGCTCCCGCCGAGCTTTGCGAGCGAGTGGCGAGCGGATTCTCGCTCGCAGCCGGGGCCTCGCGGGTGCTCTTGCTAGCAGGAAACGATTTCACGGCAGGGAGTTCGACTTCCGGCGCAACCTTGGCCAGCGGATTGGAGACTTCTTGTCCAGCGGCTGAAGACTCGGCGTGAGCAGGGTTGCCTGCCCCGGCGTAACGGTACCAAACGAAGGCGGCGCCCAACGCGCAGCAGCCTCCTGCCAGACCAGCAACAAAGGCCAGACCAATGGAAGGGTCTGACGGGGTGGGCGGCCCCGCAGGCAGAGCTGCTACCGACGCCGAGGGAGCCGCTGAGGGCAGTGCCGAGGACGTTCCCGAAGGCGTCGCCGAGGGCGCCGAGGAGGCAGACGCGGTGGGCAGTGCGGAGGGTGACACTGAAGGTGTCGGAGTGGGAGAGGCGGGAATAAGCGGCACGGGCCCTTGCAGCAATGGTACCGTTTCAGGCACGCCTCCAACGTCGGAATAGGAGCCGTACCCAAGCTGGCCGGCGTCCCCATGCCCAAAAGCTCGGACCGTGCCGTCAACCAGCAACACCAGGCTGTGGTACCCTCCCGCAGACACAGCAATGGCGACGCCTCCCAGCGGCACGGGGCCCTGCTGTGACGGCAGAGAGGAAGGCGAACCGCCAACGTTGGCGGTGGAGCCATATCCGAGCTGACCATCGAACCCGTCCCCAAACGCTCGGACTGTGCCATCTGCGAGCAGCACCAGGCTGTGGAAGTCTCCGGCAGACACAGCGACCGCGGTGTCACCCAGTGGCACGGGCCCCTGCAGTGAGGGCACAGTAGAAGGCGTGTCGCCAACGTTGGTGGTGGAGCCGTACCCGAGCTGGCCGGAGCCCCCATTCCCAAAGGCTCGGACTGTGCCTCCCGTGAGAACGACGAGGCTGTGGTACCCTCCCGCAGACACAGCAATGGCGATGCCTCCCAGCAGCACGGGCCCCTGCAGCGACGGCAAAGAAGAAGGATAACTCCCGACGGAATTGGTGGAGCCATATCCGAGCCGCCCGTCGCCTCCATACCCAAAAGCTCGGACCGTACCGTCAACCAGCAACACCAGACTGTGGTAGTGGCCACCCGATACGTCGGTTGCCATGCCTCCTAGCGGCACGGGCCCCTGCAATGACGGCAAAGACGTTGGCGAATCGCCAACGTTGGAGGTGGAGCCGTACCCAAGCCCGCCCAAGAAACCGCTGCCAAAGGCACGAACTGTCCCATCAGCGAGACGCACTAGGCTGTGCCAGTACCCGGCAGCCACGGACACAGCAGTGCCTCCCAGAGGGACGGCACCCTGCAAGGACGGCAGATTGAACGGCGTGTTGCCAACGTTGGAGGTGGAGCCGTAGCCAAGCTGGCCGCTTGACCCGCCCCCAAACGCTCGGACTGTGCCGTCGGCGAGGAGCGCCAGGCTGTGGAAGCCTCCGGCCGCCACAGCCTTTGCGACACCTCCGAGTGATACTGGCCCCTGCAACGACGGCAGCGTGTCTGGGGTAATACCGACGCTTGTGGTGGAGCCGTACCGGAGTTGACCATCGAACCCGCGCCCAAAGGCCCGGACTATGCCGTCGGCGAGCAGCGCCAGGCTGTGGAGTGCTCCGGCGGACACCTGGCTTGCAGAGTTCTGCAGCCGCCTGCTCGCCAGCTCACGGGTTGACGCCGTGACGCGTGTGCCGTTCGCCAATTTTCGGTTCGCTGCCCTCTGGCCAGGTGCAGATATCTCGTGTCCCAATCCCTCGCGAGACGCGTCCCCGACATATCCCCGCAAGCACGCCCCAGAACGGCCAGCGGCCCCGTCTTGTGGACTTGCCTCCTGATGGTTGCCCATCGTTGCAGGAGCCGCGAGGCTGCGCGCTGTGGCGCGACGAATGCCCGCAGCGCAAGGCGGCGATTGGGCGAGCACGATGACCAGCACCGCAGCGCCGGCAAGGGTCATGTTTCTGCTCGGCTGTGGCGCCCGGCCGGTTGCCGGGCGTCGAGTGCAGTATTGGCGGGCGCTCATCCGGCCCCGGGAGGCCTGGCTGGACACCGCGGCGCTGCGCGCGTCGGCAGTCGAAGTCGCCGTGGTGCCGAAAGACGGTGATCGCTGCAGGGGGAAGGATGGCAGAGCTGTGTCAGATGTGCGACGGGGGCTGTGCGAACTTGAGGCCCCGCAGGAGGACCGCGGCGTCCTCTTGCCCGTGGAAGCCGCCCCGTGCGGCTGTTTCCGCGCTCGACGCGCAAAGCGCCTGCAGAACTTGCGAGGCACGTGACAGCGCGCCAGCGAGGGCGGGCCAGCGCCGACGGGGAGTCAGCGACCCATTCCAACGCGGCCGGTGCCGACGGTGTGACCCGAGGCGCAAACCCGGTCGGGCCCTGCCCCCGAACTGAGCCGGGACCCCAGGCGCCGCACAGCTACGCGACCTGGTCCAGCAGCCTGGATGGAGGCCTTGCCCATCGTCCGCATCGCTAGCGTTGGGTGATTGATGGACCGTCGCACTGCGCTCAGCTGCGCGCGAGCGCTCCGACCGTCGATCGTCGCCTCCGACTTAGGTTCGGAGAGCTGTTGCGGCTCTGCCCGTGCGAACGGCTCGGCTCTTGCAACTGCAGCGGCGGCCGGCGGCCGGCAGCGCAGGGAGCGAGGGCCTGGGCCGGCCAGCACCCCATCCGGCACTCTGCCTGGCAGCTCGTCGGTCTGGGGCCCGCTTTCGAGGGAGCCAAGGCGCCGACTGCCTCCACTGCCGCCGCGACCACACGGCCAAGCTGGCCGCGGGTCGTGTGGCGCCATGGCCGTCAGCGAGGTGCTGGGCCGGACAGACTTGAGCTCAGAGGAGAAAACGGAGCTCCTCCGACAGGGCTGGCGAAAGCGCGAGGCAGACCTGTCCAAGTTCCTCAGCGAGCGCAATGTCGAAACGCTGCGGGTGGAGTTTATGCGGCGGGAAGAAGGCCTGACGTGCGCTGAGTTCGTGTACGTCATGGACAGGTGCTTGGTGAGGCTGTGGTAGCACCCTTGCGAGGGCAGGGCGCGCCTGCAGGGCGGGGACCACGGTCGGAAGCCGGGGCATGCAGCGGCTGGAGCTCCCATTTGCGCCCGACTGCGCCGCCAGGTGGCGCAGCGCGCGCCACAGGCTCGGCCTGGCCGAGGTGTGGCTGGCCGCGTAGTTGGCGCCGCAGGCCTCTGGGCGCCCGTGCGAGCAGCGGATGCCGCCATCAAGTCCCCCCCCCCCGCTCACTCTACCTCGAGTTGCGAATTGGCGCTTGCGTGCGCAGGGGGCCGCCGTCCTGGACAAGGTCGGGTTCGCTGTGCAGCTGAGCGACCTGTTCGCGCAGGTGGATGTGAACAACGACGGCACCATGGAGTGGGGGGAGTTCACCCAGCACGTGGTCCAGTCTGCCACAGCCGGCAGCGGCGACGCCTCGGGCGCGTTCGAGGCCAAGTACTGCTACAGCAAGGAGCCCTTCGTGGATCGCAACACGCACCTGACGTCGTTGAAGCAGGCCACGGTGTTCGTCCCAGACAAGGGCAGGGGCCACCCGATGGTGCTGGCAGTGGAGGGGCGGTCGCAGATGGCGCACGTGTTCAAGCTCGCTGACAAGGGCGGCGCGTTCTCGCTCTCGCTCATGCGCACGCTGCGCCACGACACGGCCTTCCGACCGCACACCGTCATCGTGGCTGAGCACGTGCCGCCGCTCGGCCTCATCGCCACGTCATCCCAGGAGGCTCGGGCGGGGCCCTTTTACGTGTCCTTCTTTGACGAGAACTCCGGCCAGCTCCTGGCCAGGCTGCCCACGCGCACGGCGCAGCACTGCCTGGCCTGGAGCGAGTCGGAGGGGCTGCTCTTCGCCTGCGGGCGGGACAGCGGCCCCATCCGCGGCTACTGCCCCAGGCAGTTCCGAGAAAAGGCCCGTCTGGTGCAGGTGGGAGGCGCCGCTCGCTGCCTCCGCGCCGTCCCTGGCACCATGTCGCACCTGTTGATTTCCGGAGGGAGCGACGGCGCCCTTCGCGTGTGGGACCTCACGCAGTCGCGCTCGGTGCCGGGCTGCGCGCTGCTCGCACACGAGCTCGGAGTGCGGTTCGTCGAGCTCATGCCCAAAACGGGCGTGGCGGTGACGGCGGGACAGCCATACAGCACGAAGAGGCCGTGCCCCCGCCGCACCGCCGCGATCCTGGTCTGGCCTCTGGACCGCTGGCTCTCTGAGGCAAGGGCGGGCGTGCGCGCGGCCTTCCGGGCGGCCAGCGGGGCGGCCGCCGCCGAGGCGGAGGAGCAGGCAGAGGCGGCCAGGCGGCGGCGGAAGCGGCGGCGGCTGCTGGCACAGCGCCGCTCCATCGCGCGGGCGTCGACGTCCACCCGGGCCGGCGCCAGTCCCGGCGCCGGCGGTCTCGATTCCGCAGGCGCCGGCCCAGCAAGCGGGGCCGATCGCGGCGAGGCTGGGGACAGCGACAGCGACGGCAGGAGCGACTCTGCCTCGCCGGTTTCGCGGCACCGCCGCGTTGCGGCGCCGATCAGGAAGGATCCCGAGGAGGAGCGGCTGGAGATGCGGCGCAAGATCATCGCGATGAACAAGGAGGTGGGCGGCACCATGGGCGCGGCGATGCTGCCGCTCGGGCCCCCGGGGGAGGGCCCCCGGCTCGCGGGGGGCGACGACGAGGCTCTGGCCGCCGACGACGCAGACAGCGACGACGACGATACCGGGGCGGGGGGCGCGGGGTCGGCCAGCCGCCCCGGGGGGGGTTCGTTCACCCCCGGCGCGGCGTCGGGCGGCATCCGCCCGCGCGTCCTCATCGGCCACAACTTTGCCATCTCGGCCATCGCGGTGCAGGAGGAGTCCGGGACTGTGCCGCACTTCGTCTCGGCGGACGTGTCGGGCTGCGTGCGCGTGTGGAACGCGCTTACCACGGCGTGCCTGCAGGAGTTCAGGGCAGGGAACGCGGCCCTGTCGGTGCGGCGCAGCGCCGACCCCCTGCTCGAGGCACGCCGGGCGGCGCTGGCAGAGCTCAAACGACAGCGGGCGCAGATGGAGCTGCTGCGGGGGGCAGCCCAAGGCGGCCGGCCGGCGGCGGGCCAGGTCGTTCCGTCCGGCGACCCCTCCGCCGCGCTGGCGGCGGCGGAGGCCCTCCGTGACCCCAACGCCCGGCGGGCCGCGGGGAGGCTCCGCGCCGACGCGCGGGCGGCGGAGGCTCGGGCCCTGGCCCACGTGCAGGCGCGGGGGGCGGTGGGGCCGCGAGCGAGGGCCGCGGGGCTAGAGGCCGAGGCGGCGGCCGGCCCGCTGGCTGGCAGAGGCGACGGGGCCTGGGCGGTGGGCGCCGGCAGAGTGTCGCTCCGGGTGGGGTACGGCTCTGCCGCAGTGGCGCTGCAGCAGCGGAGAGGGGGCGGCGCCGAGGGCGCCAGCGGCGGGGGGGCCGCGGAGGCTTCACTGCAGGCGGTGCTGTCAGGGGGCGAGTCGCTGCTGGGGGGGGTGGCGGCGGCGGTGCTGGGGTCGTCGGCGGTGGCGGCGGTGGAGGCCGCGGCGGATGGCATGGCTGGGCTGGACGCGGCGGCGGCGGCGGCGGCGGAGGCGGGTAGGCTGCAACAGGCGCGCCGCCTGGCCGAGGCAGCGGCGGTGGAGCGGCGGGTCGCTGGCCCGGGTCACGAGGCCGCGGCCTCCGTGGCCGCGGCAGCTCGGTACGCCTCCCCGGCCAAGGCGCAGCAGCGCCTCGAGCGGCTCGCGGGCGGCGCCACCGTCGCGCTGGCGGAGGTGTCCGCTGGCACGTCTGTAGACATTCGCAGGGCCGTGGCCAACATCGAGCGGCAGCCGCACGCGATGCGGGCGCGGATGGGCTCGGGGCTCCCGGCGGAACAATTCGCCGAGATCGACGACCTGGCCGTGACCATGCGGCGAGTGAAGGAGGTGGCCGCGGCTGAGCGGAGGAGTCACAGGGAGCGGACGGCGACGGCGGCGGCGGCGCCGAGCAAGGAGGACTGGCCCGACGACGCGCTTGAGGAGGCGGCCGTTGCCGGCATAGCCGCCGCCAATGCAGCAGCTTCAAGCGGATCCGGTGGGGGGCGGCGCAGTGCGGGTGGCGGCGCGTCGGGCCGGGGCGTCGCGTGGGCCACGCAGCACGTAGAGGCGGGGCTGGAGAGCGCCAGCGGGCTGGTAGAGGAGACGGTCGCGGCCTCGGCCTCGGTGCTGCCGTCGCCAACGGCCGACGCGACGGCGCTGCAGCGGCTGCTGGCTGCTGCGGCAGGCGACGGCGGGGAGGGCTTCGCGACAGGCGCCGGAGGCGGGGCATTAGGGGTGCCGACGGCTGGAGTGCGTGCCCGCAGCCTCGGGGCCGGCAGCAGCCTGGACAGCCAGCCGACACCGGCGGGCGCGGTGGCGGTCTGGGGCGGGGACGGGGCGCCGGGGGAGGCCGCCCGGTTCACTGGCCTGGCGGACGGGGACGAGGGCGACCTCTGGGCTGTCGCCACCGCGAGCGACGGCTTCGGCTTCGGCTTTGGCGGCAGCGGTTTCGGGTCAGAGGCTGACCTGAACGACGAGGACGAGGACGAGGAGGATCCTGCCGTCGGAGGGATCGACGGCGGCGGGTACCTCGAGCGCAAGCTGCGACAGGCGCGTCTCGAGGGCAACGAAGAGGCGGTGGCGGCGGCAGAGCAGGCCCTGCTTGACCAGGAGAGCGGCGCGCTTGCGATCGACGAACCCGGGAAGCGGGCGCGCGCGCAGTGGGCGGCGGAGGCGGAGGCGGCGGCCACGGCTGCCAGGGCGGCCGCGGGGGGGCGGGGCCCGGGTCAGCGGGGCGGGTCCCCTCGCAGCGGCGCGGGCAGCGTCGGCGTGGCAATTGCCCGACGCGAGGCCGCGGAGGCTGTGGCCGCGGTGGAGGCCGCGGAGACGGCAGAGGCGTCGCTCCGCGCCAAGCAGCTGGCCCGCAGAGCCGTGGACGAGACGCCGGAGGCCAGCGACCCCACCCACATGCTGAAGCGCGTGACGGTGCTGGCTGCGCTGCCGCGGGCGGCGGGCGGGGTGGACAGACGGCACACCCTGCTGCTGGGCGGCGAGCGCTTCGCGCTGACCAGCGTGCACCGGACCCTGCCGGACACGGAGGGGCTGGTGGGGGCCCTGTGGCTGGGGCCCCAGCTGGGGGTGCTCACCGCCAGCCCGACGCTGCTGGTCCTCTGGGACGCGCTCACGGGGAGGCCGCGGCGCGTGGACTCCGCGGCGGAGCTCTGCGCGGGCGCCGAGGTCTCGAGCATGTGCCTGGACGGCGGCCACCGCAAGGCGGTCATCGGCGACTCGCTCGGCCGACAGTGGGTCGTGTCCGTCGGCAACGGCTCCCCGATGCTGCAGCTTGATCCGGTCCACCGGCCGGCGAAACCTTTTGCCGACTCCGGCGAGTCCCGGGCAGCAGGGACCCCGTCGCGTCGGGCTGGCGGCAGCGCGGGCGCGGGCGCCGATTCGGCCCGCCCTGGAGACAGCCCCGCAGGCGTGCGCGGCGCGCGCGCGCCTTCGGCTGGCGGCGCCGGCTCCAGCGCCGCAGAGCTCCACTCCGAGTCAGCGGTCGTTGCGCTCCGCTACCTGCCGCGGCGCCAGGAGGTCATCGCCGTCGGCGGTCACGGCCAGGTCATCGCGTGCAAGGAGGGCGACGCCGGGGACGGCTGGGACGAGACACTAAAGACCAACACTCTCCGCAAGCGCTTCGGCATCCCGCCAAAGGAGGCCCTGCCGCCGCCGGCTGATCGGTCGCGCACGGAAGGCGCCGTGCCCATCGACGGATCGCGGGTTGACGTCCATACTGTCGCTGTTTCCGAGCGACTCGGGCTGCTAGCCACGGTGAGCGACGCGCCCATGACTGCCGCGGATCGCGTTCGGTCGGGCCTGCCCACGGACGCCCGCTGCCCCGAGCGAGTGCTGGTCGTCTGGGACCTGGAGAGCGGCACCCCGCTGGGCGTCTGCGCGGCCCCGCTGGACACGTTCCGCCGGTCCTCGGGCGAACGCATCGTGCCGGGGTCGGCCGCTGCGGCTGCAGCTGCCGCTGCGGCTGCGGCTGCGGCTGCAAAGGCGAGCGCAGTCCAGGACGAGGGAGCAGGCCTCGCTGACGGAGGCACCTTCCTCACGGGGCTGACAGCCGACCTGTCGCCGCCGGCGCCCTCGGTGCGAGCGCCTGTGAGGCGCGGCCCCCAGATCAGCGGTGCCGGTCGCCGCGCTCGTCGATCGTCCGTCTCCTACCGCACATCGGCTCTGCCTCCCGCCCACGCGATCGGCGAAGTGAGCCTCCTCCGCTTCCTCGACCCCTTCCCCTGCCTCCTGGCCGTCACCGAGTCGGGGGACACGTTCCTGTGGGCCGTGCCGCCGGCGCCCTGCCCCTACACCATCAGGGCGTTCTGGCCGTCAGCTGACGGCAGGGGCGCGGTTTCGGCGGCGACCTCCATCGACGTGCGTGACTCGGCGTCGGTACCCCCCATGCTCCACGGGACCTTAGGGCCCCACAACCCTGCGGCCGCCGCAGTGCTGGCGCCCATCCACGGCATGACGTCCCCGCAGGCACCGCGGACGTCCTCCGGCCTGCACAGCCGCAGCCGCAGCTGCAGCCCGGGCGGGGGCTCGCCTCACCCCAGCGCGCGCGTGGCTGGTGCCGCGTCGCCTGCGGGGGCCTCCCCCGCCTTCTCTGAGGCCGGCTTCACTCCTGCCGCCTTTGCGGACCAGGGCCAGGCAGCCGCAGCCGCAGCCGCAGCCGCAGCCGGGAACGGGGACGCGGACGGGCTGGTGATCGCGGCGCCGCCTGCCATCCGGCTGGGGGGCGCGACCGCTTCGCCACCTCCTAGCGGCCTCGGTGCCGGTCCGCCCGGGTCATCGGGGGCCGGCGACGGGTCGGGCAGGCGCGCGGCGGAACGATACGCCGGCCACGACGACCTCGACGACGACGAGGAGGACGACCTCGACGAGGAGGCAGGCGGGGTCACTCCCGGCGGATCCTTCCACTCGAGAAAGTGGAGGCTCGGCCACTTCGATTCGGGGCTCGCCCTGTGGGTGGGCACGGCTGACGGGCGCGTGCACAGGTATCGCCTCCCCGCGGGGCTGTTCCGCGCGGCGTCTCTGGAGCCGGTGCAGGACAGGCCCCTCCCGCCGCGCGCGCCGCTCATGGAGTGTCTGGTCGACCGCACGCCCCTGGGGCTGATTCGCGGCCTGGAGTCCATCTCGCGACTGGAGTGGGAGGCGTGGCAGAGCAGCGGGGGCACCATCATTGGGGAGAGCCTGCCGCACGTGAGCGACGCGGCGATGGGCGTGGTGTGGGAGGGGGGCTGGTGCGCCCACCACGGCAGCGTGCACTCCGTGCAGCACGCGGGCGGGGACATCCGAGCGACCCTGACCGCAGGGGCCGATGGCTGCGCCCGGGTGTGGGACTCGGAGGGGAGGCTGGTCGGCGTGCTGGACACTTCTCCTCGCTTCATGGCCCCCGCGCCGGTGTGGGAGGCCGGCCCTGACGGCGAGGCCCCGGCGAGGCAGCAGCCCCGGGCCGGACAGGACGACGTCGGCGGGCGAGACGCCGCGGCAGGCGGGGGGGGATCCGCCTCGTCGGAGGGCACCGCAGGCTCGGCCCGTGGCGCGGCCTCCGTCGCGGCGGGGTCTGCCGCTGGTGGCGCTGATGCCGCAGGCTCTGGCGATGGCGCTGGCGGCGCTGACCTGGGCCCGATGGGGGCGGCTGACATCTGCGAGGGCGTCGGTACCGGCAGCGGCCGAAGCTCCGACCGGTGGTCAATGACCCACATCGCGGTGCGTCGCGTGATGCGGCGCACTGTGGCTAGGAGGTTCATCGACGCACACGGCAGGGGCCCCCCGGCCTTGCTCACGGTGGCAGAGGTGCCTGGCTCTGCCACCAGTCGCATTGTGGCCCTGCCGTTTGAGGACGACGACGACGACGTCGACGAGGCAGAGGCAGAGGCAGAGGCAGAGGCAGAGGACGGTGCCGCCGCTTCCGCCGCCGACGGCGGCAGCCGGCGGGGCGCTGCTGATGGCTCTGCCAGCGAGCGAAGTGGGGACATTTCGACGGGCTCTGCTGGAATGGGAAGCCGGCTGGTGACTGGCCGCGCCTCCGAGCCGCTTCAAGGGCGGGGCTCCGTCGCAGGCGGCGGCGCAGCTTCTGGCGGGGGGAGCGTGGTGTCGGCCACGGATCCGGCGGTTGTGGCCGAGGTCACGGCGCGACGGCGAATGCGCCGGCAGCGGGCGCGGCTGGGCCTGTTCGGCAGCGTGTCGGAGGCTTTCTTCCTGCAGGAAGGATCGGGCGACGCCGCGGCCGAGAGGGCGGCGCGAGCGGCGCTGATGGCCACACCGCTTCCTGCGGGCACCGCTGTGGTTGCAGTTGCGCTTGCGGAACGGCACGAGCACCCGGGAGTGTTGTTTGCCCGTGGGCCCCCGCCCCCGGCAGTGGTGCACTGGCACTTCCGGCCAGACCTCATCAGCAGGGCGCAGCGGGAGCTGGACAAGGCGCAGCGGCTGCTGGCGCTGGCGCGGGTGGTGCGGCTGCAGCGGCTTGGCAAGATCAAGCTTGGCAGGTCGTGGCTCCGGGCCAAGCGCAAGCAGCGACGAGCCGAGCGGATCGAGGCGGGGGAGGACGCTGCCGCGATCAGCAGCGACGAGGACGAGGAGGACGAGGAGGCTGCCCTCGCCGCTGCCACTCTGGCCGCGGATGAGAGCTTGTACACGGAGAATGGAAGCCCCGTGACGACCGCGCCGCCGTCCGCGCGCGCCCCAGCCAGCAGGGACCCCCCCGCGCGGGAGACGAAGCCGCCCATTGAGGCGCTGCCAACCGGCGAAGTGCTCCGCTCGATGTCGTCGCTGGCTGCAGCGGTGGACAGGCCGGACCCCCTGCAGGACCTGCTGGCGCGACGCACGCTGGAGAGGCAGCGCCCCGCCCGCCGCCCCGCCGCTCGCCGGGCATGGCTGGCCGGCCAAGACGCCGAGGCCGCGGCCGTGCGAGCCAAGCGGCAGAGCCGCAAGGCGCCGTCAAGGGCGGCCGCGCAGACCGCCCCGCCCAGCAGACAGGGCGCCGACTCGGCGGCGGGGGCCACGATGCCCCCCGTGTCGCCGATGAGGCGGTCCGCGTCGTCCCGGCTCGAGGCAGGCTCGCCCGCCGGCAGGGCGACCGCAGGTGTCGCAGGCGCGTCGCGACAGCGCACGCTTCTGCCGCCGCGCGCGGTTGAGCCTCTGTACGTGAAGCAGGCGCGGGAGCGTGCTGGGGCGGCCGAGAGGGCCGCTGCGGCTGTGCGGCGCGCCGAGAAGTACGAGGCCATGGCAGCCGGGGCGTCGGCCAGCGCGACGGACCTGGGAGTCCGCCGGCCACGCAACGCGGCAGAGCGAGCGCTGGCCAACCAGGTGGGCCACGAGGAGGCGAAGGAGCGCCCATACCTCTCAACGTTTGCGAACCTGGCCAAGGAGCGGTCTGTTATCGGTCCTGCCGCGCTGCCGTCGCTCCGCCTTCGGGAGGCGGAGCTCAAGGCGGTGGCGGAAGCGCCAGGGTCGCTTAACGCTGTGAGGCAGTTCGCTCGGCGCGCGGCTGCGCTACGGGCAACTGCGTCAGAGGCAGCGCTGCAGAGGGTCAGGCTTCAGGATTCGGAGCACGCCGCCTGGCGGTAGGCCGCGCCACCAAACGTCCTCGCTGTGCTTTGTGTGCGAGCGTGCGTGCGTGCGTGCGTTCTGTCCCTAAGCCTGTGTCTCTCACTCTGTCGCTCGAGGAGCTTACGCATGACCGCGACTTCAAGCAACACGCGGGCACGCGCCTGCAACCGAACCGCTGCAGCTCCATGTCGCCCAAGCGAAAACGAGCATTCAAAACCCTTGCAGCCCGCTAGGCGTTGCTGGGGTGGAGGTTGGCCACAGTGCCGTTCCGCCCCGCGCCGAGTTGCGGCCAGCAGCAGCACCAGCCCGCGAAAAGCCAGACCGCGCGCTGCTGCGCCCAGAGGCTGCGGCAACCGCCTCGCGGTAGCCCGTCGCCCGCATCCGGAACCTCTGGTCTCGAGTCATCCTCGCCGGCTGGTCCAGTGAGCGTGCCAAGTGCTTGCTGCTCCGGGCGCTGCAGCTGGCCGAAGCTGGTCCAGGACTTGGCGATAAGGACGTCGGAGCGGGGTGGCTGTTGGCCGGCTCCTCAGGGAGAGACGCCGGAGACACCCGGTGGCGGTCGACGCTTGCCGGCGCTCCCGTTCGGGAGTGGTGCGGTACGCCCTCACGACTGTAGACCCGACGGCTGGAGGCAACGTGGCTGGGGGGGAGGCGGCTGGAGGCGGCCCGCGACGCCACGGGGGTGGGAAGCCGCAGCGGCGGCCTTGTCGGCGGCGCGTCAGGCCCAAGCAGCTCCATCACCGCTTTGTTGGATTCGCTCAAGCGGCCTTGCTCGCCGAGCGTTCGCAGGTGGCGTTGCAGCGCCTCTTCGGGCGTGCTGCCTGTTGGAGAGCCCGAGATGTCTCCAGAGGCACTCGAGTGCGTCCGTTCGATCCTGCGCCACTCGAGCATTGCCTGCCGCGACCGGAAGCGAGGGCGGTCCATGTACCTCAGTCCCGGATCTTGCCTCCCTGCCATTGTCCGTCGCTCCGGCCCCAGCGTGCTGTCGCTGCAAAACGGGCCCTCGGCATCCGCGGGACGAAGTCCTTGAGAGTGCCGGGCGCGCGCCAGCGACAGGACAGGGATTCCCATCGACTCGAGGAGGCACGAGCTCAGGGCCGTGGCGTCACGTGGGCCGTGGTTCCTACCCGCACTGTCCCTGGCGGCCGTCTTCGCGGCGGCCGCCGACTCCTTTCTCCTGCGGTCGCGCTTTGATTCCTCCGAGCTGTTCCACCACGTCACGGCGAGGCGCGCCCCTCCTCCGCTCCTGTCTTGCATTGAGCTGAGCGCGGCAATGTCGCCGCGGTCGAGGATGTCTTGGATTCGCGCGTGCCGCCGCGGGTTCAGCGAGCCGTCACCCGTGGAGTCAGCAAGCTTCATGACCAAGGACTCGTACGCATCCACTCTTCCGTCCCCGTTAAGATCAAACTCTGCCACGTAGGGCACCTCGGGCACAAACCTGGAGGCAAGGCAGCGCAGCTTCTGCTCGGCTGCAGCCACCATTTGGCGCGGAGAGCTCACGAGACCGACCGCTCGGTCTTCCTTTCGCCTGCGCAGGAGCTCGCCACGGCTGCGGCTCTTGCTGGCGTCGTGCTGCGTCGCACCGGGATGAGCGGCACGCGATGTGGTTTCGTATGCAAACGAGCTGCCGCTCCTGGAGTCAAGCTCGCCAGTGCGGAGAGGACCCCCCGCGAATGATGCCGGGACAAAGTGGCTGCGCACCGGGTCCCTGTGGTACTGCGCAGCCACGCCTGCGTCGTCAAGGCCGCCGGACTCGCGAGGCGCAGCGGCAACCCAGCCAGATTTCGAGCGCTGGCCGCTCGGTGGAACGGGGCCTCCTGGAGACATCCATGGCCGCCGTGGCAATTCGACGCGGGGGGCTTGGTTGGGCGCGAAGACAGACGTGCCTGTGGCCAAGGGCGCCTGCATTTGTGCGCAACGACACTCGAAACCGGACCCGGTCGCGGCCTTGGCCGTGGCGCTGCTGGCAACCGCGGTTCACTCTGCACAGGCAGTGTTCTGCGCACACCTGCAAGAGGACAACGCACGGAGCGGCCAGCCGGCTTGGTCTTTTCTCGAGCCTCGCGATGCCGAGGTGGCGCGGCCGCGCCTTCGCGAGCTCTTGGCGCGCGCCGCGGCGGCAGAGCCGGCCCCTTGGGCAAGCGACGCGCGTGGTCGATTTCGCACCAGCCGCCCGGCAAATTTGCGGTCCCCAAGGGGCGGGTGCCTTCAGTATGCGCAGGGGACTATCGCTGGCGTTGGCCGTCGGGAGAGCTGGTGGGCACCGGCGCATGTGCGCCGCCGCACATCCGGCGCCGGCCCGCGGCAAGGTCGTGCTCACGAGTTGCAAGCGCGCCGCGGCCCGCGTGATTGGCATCACAAACCCTTCGAGGCGCAACGCGCTGTCCCGGCCGATGATGGAGGACCTCGCAGCCGCTGTGGCACAGCTGGGGGCCGAGGCGCGCTCGGCAGAAGCCCAGTGGGAAGCGGGCCGGACGGACGCTGAGTTCGAGGACTGCGACGGGGCCAGGTACCGTATCGTGGTCGTGCAAGGAGACGGGGGCCACTTCTGCTCGGGGGCGGACCTGGGCATGCTGGGAGACCTTCACGGTGCGTCCGAGGGGGCGGAGGGCGAGGCTCTTCGAGAATTCGGCCGCTGGATGAACGGCACGATGACGAGCACGCTCACGGCACTGCGACGGCTCCCGCAAGTGTCCGTTGCGATCGTGCAGGGCGCGGCGTTCGGCGGCGGCGCGGAGCTCACCACCGCAACGGACCTCCGCCTGGTGTCCAGCGACGCCGTGATCCGCTTCGTGCAGGCCACCATGGCGGTGAGCCCCGGGTGGGGCGGCGGGGCGCGGCTAGCGGACATCGTGGGGGCCCAGGCCGCCAGGCGCCTGCTCGCCAGCTGCGCTCCGGTGACCCCGCAGCGCGCGGAGGGGCTCGGCCTAGCGGACGCCACCTTCGAAGCGCCCGCCCCGGCCCAGGCGCCGGCGGCTACGGAGGCGAGCGACGCCCCCGCGGCAGAGGAGGGGTGCCCCGGGTGCGCGGACGGCTGCTGCCGCCTCCCCCCCGGCGCCCTCGCGACCCTCCCGCGCCTCGTGGCGCCCGCTGCCCCGGTGTCAAGCCTGGCCGCGAGCAAGGCCGCGATTCCGGCGGCAGAGCCGCTGCCGGAGGAGGCAGCAGCCTTCCTCCGCGTGTGGGGCGCCCGGGCCCAGCAAGACGTGCTCGCCCGCCTCAGGAAATAAATGTTTGCGAGTTATTTAATATTGATGTGGGAGAAAGCGAGGTGGCGAGGCAGGGGGCGGGGAGCAGTCTGCCTGGCGCGAGGGCCCCCCCGCCCCGGCTGCCTGGCGCGAGAGCCTCCCCGCCCCGGCTGCCTGCGCGGAGGCGCGGTGCGCGCCGTCACGCGTTGGCCCATGGGTGTGTGCGCATTTGCTTGGCTCAGCATCTGCGTGTGTGTGTTGCGATGGGTGGAGCGAGTGTCGGCGGCGGCTGCTGAGTCAGCAAATGCCACCGTTGGAAGCGGCACCTGACGCAGACCGAGCCGAGCAGCACAGCACAGCACTCGCGCTGCGCCAGCGCCTGCTCCAGGGGGGGGGGGAAGGGCGAACGAGCGCTCGCAATCGCAATCACCACTGCTCGATGCCCACACAGGCCAGCACCTGCTCCAGAGACCCGGCAAAGTTCCAGCTGTGAACCACCGGCGACACGTCGATGGACTCAATGCCGTCCACGATGACGCCGCGCAGCAGCGCCGGGGGCTCTGCCGCGTCGCTCGCCCCGCTGCCCCACAGGCCGAAGCGCAGGGAGGACCCCTTCCCCTTGGAGGCCGGCTCCGCGGCGGTGCCGTCGCCGCCAGCGCCGGCGGCGGGTGCGCCGTCGGCCGCCGCATCGCCCTCGTCGCCGAGGAGGTCCAGGTCGGCGGCTGCGTTGACGGCGCCCACTGCGGCTGCGGCCTCCTTCTCTGCCTTGGCGGCCTTGGCTGGATCCGCCGACTTGGCAGGATCCGGCTTCCTGGCAGGATCGGCTGATGGCAGCTGCACCTTGGCGAGCTCCGCCTTGGCCGGAGCCGCCGCGGGGCTCGCATCGCCCTCCGCTCGGGGTGGCTCCACCACCACAACGGCCGCCGGCGCGTCCAGCTCCGTCGCATCGGCGGTTTCGCCGGCCAGCTGGCGCTTCCGCTCCGCGTCCCTGAGGGCCCTGTTGTCGGTGATGCCGACTGGCCCCGTGCCCGCAACGTGCCAAGCGAGGGTGTTTGCCCGGAACACGAACCGCAACACGAGATCGCCTGGCACGTACGCGTTGATCACGCGGCCGGCCGCCACGGAGCGCACGTCGCGCCAGGCAGACGGGGACGCCGACACGGGAGCGCCGATGAGCACGACGTTGTCGACCACCGCGGCGGCGGGGTCGGCCGCGTTGGGCTTGCCGCCAGACTTGGCCTGACGCCTCTTGCGGCGGCGGTGCAGCTCGGCGCAGGCCTCAAAGACGACCCTGGCGCCAATGCTGTACCCGAGGAGGGTGACTGGCCGCTGACCGTGCTGCCGGCTCTCGATGACGTCAGCCAGCGCGGCGCCCGCCTTTGCGGCGCGGTCGAGCGCCAGGGCCCAGGGGCTGTCGATGTAGCTCAGCGCTGAGAGACACCAGGAGGGGTAGGTCCAGGCCGCCAGCAGGGCCTTGAGCGCGGTCTGCTGCAGCACCTCGCTCGTGGCGCGGGACATCACGGCGCTCGTCACGAACTTCTCCACCGAGTGCTGCAGCGTCATCAGCACATCCGGCTCCCAGATCAGCGCGTAGGCGTCTCCGGGGGACATTGCCGTGCGCAGCCACCCGGGCCGCGCGGACCGCGCCGCATCCGCCGGCTCTGCCGGCTCTGCCGGGGCAGCCACGACGTCGGTGTCCACCGCGCCGCCGGCGAGCGGAGCCGCATCCGCCGCCCCGTCGTCCGCCGCCCCGCCGTCGTCCTGCTTGTCGCCGTCGTCCTGCTTGTCGCCGTCGCCGTCGGCGCCAGCGCCCCCAAGGGCCGCGCCCTCGTCGTCCCCTGGCCTGAGCCGCCACCACGACGACTCGGGGTCCTTGGCAGGGTGCATCACGCGCCCGACGAAGCTAGTGTCAGCTGACGTGTGCGCCACTCCGGCAGCCGCTGCCGCCGCCTCCACCCCCGCCGCCGTCGACGGCGCCGCAGCCGCGGCCGCTGTCCCGGCCTCCTTCCCCTTGCTCGATGTCCCGGCCGCCTTCTTCGGCTCTGCCGGCTCTACCGGCTCTGCCGCGGCCAGGGCAGCCTTGCCATCGGCCTCCTCGGGCCCGTACTCCGCCGCCAGCAGAGCGGAGAGCGCAGGGGGGATCACGGCCGCGTTGGCAGTGCCGCCCCACGGGTCCACAAAGTCCGTGTCGTGGCAGCCGGCCAGGCCCCTGTCCAGCAGCCCGGCCACGCACAGCGTCACGTGCAGCCCCGCAGAGCCCACAGGCACGACCTGGTCCTCCTCCTCCTTCTTGGCAGAGCTGTCCTTCTTGGCAGAGCCGGTGAGCCTGGCTGAGAAGCGCTCGTGCGCCGCCTCTGCCGCCGCCTCCTCCTCAGCGGCCGCGCGCTTGCTGGGCGGGTCTAGCTCCCCCGGCTTTGGCGGCCGCGCGTTGACGACGGCGAGCCGGCGGAAGCGGAACGTGTCCAGTCCGGCCGTGCGTCGACCCATGCGGTAGCCGGCCAGGCCGGTGCCCGCGGCGCCGAACAGTGAGAGCACCACAGCGTATCCCACTGCTGACGTCATCCAAGCCCCGGCCGTCACCAGGACGGTGCCGGCGACGCCGCCCACGGCGGCGCCCACGGCGCCGATGCCAGCCGCCACGCCGGGGGCCGCAAGCCCACCCGTCAGCACCAGCAGCCCTGCGCCCACCACCGCGGCGCCACCCATGAGCAGCCACCTGTTCCGCGTGGACGAGCGGTTTCGCGCCTTGTCCGCCTCGGCGCCGAGCGCCGCCGCCGCGAAGCGCGAGGCCAGGGCGTCCTCGGCCGCGATGACGAGCTGCCACTTGACGCCGGTCATGGCCGCGGCGCGGCGGAGGAGGGCGCGGACGCGGGCGTCGTAGCCGGCGGTGGTGCCGGAGGCTGCCTTGGATGCGGGGGTGTCGTCGTCGGCGGCTGCCGGCGCCATGATGAAGGCTGCCAACAGAAGGACGAGGAGGCGCCAGCGCTGCCTGCCGGCGGGGAGGTCGGCAGCGAACGGACAAACGGCGTCTGCTGGGACGCAGGCCGCCGCTGCCGTGGCGGCGGCCTCGGCGGCCGCGGCGGTCACTGCCTCCGCTGACAGGGCCGTGATGGCGGCGGCGGCTGCGGCGGCCTGGGCCGAGGCCGCGCCCCTCTTGCCGTCGCGGCTGCCGCTCGTGGCCGCCTCCCCGGCGCGGAGAATGGCCTTGGCGCCCTGAGCGACTTCCGCGTCGCTCAGCTTCGCGGGCTTTGCTGGCGCTGCGGGTGCTGCCGCGGCTGCGCCGGGGACCTCGGCGGCGGGATCGGCAGTCGATGACGCCGTTGCCGCCCGAGACGCGGCTGATGGCGACGGCGGGGTCGAAGCAGCGGCGGATGCGGCGGCGGCGGAGGAGGAGGAGGAGGAGGAGGAGGAGGAGGAGGAGGATTTGGCCGCCGCTCGCCGAGCCACGCGCATGGCGGCTTGCTCCGGCACCGCGCCCAGCCCGCGCAGCCACCCCTCCACGGGAGGGCGGCTCGGCGAGTCGGCGGAGGTGGCGTCGTGGGGCGGCGCCGCCACGAGCGGAATGACGAAGCGACAGCCCACTTGCTCGCCGTCGCCCGATGCGGCCGCCTCGGCCGCGGCTTCGTCGCCTGTGGGGGGGCCACCGATCCCGTGTCCCGCCACCATGGGGCGCAGGCCAATAAAGGCGGCCCTGGGAAGCCCCAAAAACTGGGACACGACCTGTTCCAGCACCTCTGTGGCCCAGGCGCGCTCCTCGGCGCCCGCTCCCTTGGCGGCAAGCGGGCCGAGCGGCCAGGCGGCCAGAGGCAGCCCTTGCTCCACCGCGTCGCCGGCACTGGACCGCAGTGCCCACGCAACGCACCCAGCGAGCGCCTGGCGCTGGGACAGCGGCAGGGAGCGCAGCAGCAACTCGGGGGGGCTCGCGGCGTCCGGAATCGTGGAATCGTCGTCGTCGTCGTCCCCGCCGTCTGCGTCGTTGTCGGCGCGCCCGCGGCCGATGCCAAACCACCCGCGGGCCCGCTTTGGCTTGCTCTTGGCAGCGGCGCGCTTCTTCGACGCTTCTGCGACCACGCCTGCCGGATCAACAGCCAGGTCGACAGCTTGAACATTGGCACGCGTCACGGCCTGCTGGCGGGCCAGCAACTCTGCGATGGCCTCCGCCTCCATGAACACAACGGGCTCTTCCTTGTCTGCTGCCATTGCGGCCCTCCTTGCCTGCGAGCTCGACGGGCACGCAACGGAGTGTGCGGATTGCAATTGCTTCCACGCAAGAGCCAGCCGTGCACGACAGAGCCGGCAACGCCCACGGCTGCCCCAGCCCGTCCCTCGGATCTCGTGAGCGCCCGCAGTCGGGCGCACAGACGCCCAGCGACAAGCCAGGACGGGCGTGCTGGGCGGTGTGCGAATCGCTGTCGGCACGACGGGGCGGTGCTTGCGCCGCGCAGTTGTGAATTGGCGGCCACGGCTTGCGGAACACTCAGCGGGCAGCCCACGCGCGGCTCGGGGCACCTGCTACGCCCACTCCGCCGATGCGTCGACCCCCAGGGCTACGAGCCCGTCGCGCAGGCTCCATACCGCCGCCCCCTCGCGCGTGTGCTCGCCGTCGCGCGCGCTAGCTGCGATCAGCCGCACCCTGGCCGCATCCAGGAGCCCGGCGCCCGCCCACGCAAGCAGCGGGACGCTCACCGCCGCTGCGGCCTCCGCGGGCCGCCCCTCCGAGCACACGTGCACACAGACAGGCGCCGCACTGCGGCCCCTGGCCTTCGCAGCGGCGTCCAGCGCGCCGGGCGCATCCGCGGCGGCAGCCCGAGACGCGACGCGGCCGGCAGCCCCTCGCTCGAGCGCCTCCAGCACGCACACCGCGCTGCCGATGTCCAGGGCTTGCTGCCGCGCCCTTCCCACGGCCTCGGGGCAGCTGCCGTGTTCCGCCACCACCGCCACCACCTCAAAGTCCATCGCGGCCGCGCTTGCAACCGCCGCTGCAGCGGTCACGGCCGCAACCGGAGCGGCACCAGCCGTGCCTCCTCGAGCAGCAAGTGCCTCGGCGGCCGGCGCCCACCACAACCGCGGCCAGTCGCGGCGAGGGTGCGTCGCGGAGGGCTGGCGCCACCACATCACCGCGTCGGCTGAACGTTCCCCCGCCGCCGCCGCCGCGTTGCTCCGTCTCGATGCCTCGCGGCGCAGCCTCCGGGACTGGCGCCGGGACAGGCCGGAGGCTGGCTGGCCTCCGCTCGCGGGGACCGCGCCAGCACCCGCCCCCGTCAACACGGCGGTTGCTGAGAGCCAGCGCAACGGGGCCTTGTCGGATAAACCATCCGCCGGGTCCCCTCCCTCGCTCGCCGCGGCCCCGCTGCCGCCGTGGCCGCCGTGGCCGCCGTGGCCGCCGACGCCGACGCCACCGCCGACGCCGCCGCCGAGGTCGGCGTCGTCGTCGTCGCTATTGAGCGACCCCTGCCCGCCGAAGCGTCGCCTCTCGCTCCCGCCACCGCCGCCGACGTCGTCGTCGTCCGTCGACGTGACCTCCAGCAGCGAGTCCCCGGCCAGACTGCCGGGCCCGCCACTGCCTCCAGAGGAGGAGGAGGAGGACGACGCCACGATGCCGCCTTGCAGCAGCGCCCGCCAGCGCCGCTGCCGCGCCTTGAGACGCTTCTCCCGGAGCCGCTCGGCGATGCCCTCGAAGGACCACGCCAGCATGGAGGCGGGCACCGAGAAGACGGGGATGCTCAGCAGCGCCGTGACGGCTACCACGATTCGCGCCGATGCGGGGAGCGGGCCGTCCGGCACGCCCTGCCCCGTGAGCAGCAGGACGGTGGCGTACATGGCGTTGGGCACGCTGTCCAGCGCCTCCAGCCCGGGGGGCACGTCCACCGCGCCTCCCCCCGTGACCGTGAACCACAACAGGGCCGCAGTCACCAGCAGCAGGATTGCACACACGATGACTCCGGACACGATGACGTCTCGGCTAGCACACACGGCCGCCGCCACGGCGTCCCACGCGAACACGTACCGCTCGGTCTTGAGGATGCGCAGCAGCCGCAGCGTGCGCAAGAACGTGAGCGTGGGCAGCTGCAGGCTCGTCCCCGACGCCGCCACGGCCAGCTCGATGTAGCTTGGCGCGACTGCGGCCAAGTCCACCATAGCCCCGAACCGGCCTAGCCACATCACGCGGGCCCAGCAGTCGCTGCGCCGGTGCCGCACCACGCGCTTCTCGGCGAGACGCAGCGGGGTGTCCTCGTCCCCGGCCAGCACGGCAGCCTGCACTGCGCGCCGCTCCTCCGGCGACATGGGACGCAGTGTGCGGTACCGGGTCAGCGTGGCGCTCTCGGGAGCGCTCCAGAGGCGCAGCACGAACTCGAGCGTGAAGAACGCCACAATGACGCTGTCAAAGACGTCCAGCGCGTTCTGCGTCTGCTCGGACACCGCCGGCACTGACGCAACGACGAAGGACAAGGTTGAGGCGATGATCAGCGTTGTGACCGTCCAGCGCGTGGCCACCGCCGCCCACAGCTGGCTCCGGTCCGAGAGAACGCGGTACACCCACCTGCGGCACGACCCGGCCCACCGCCGGCGCCGGGCCCGCTTCAATGCGGCGATCGCCGGGTTGCAGCAGCAACGACCGGTTGCAGCCGCCGCGCGCGGCCGCATCAGCGGCTGGGCGGCATCCATCCCCCCCTGCCGCGGGCGGAGCGGGTCCGAGCACCGCCTCTTGCTGCTGGGCCCTGTGCAGCTTCGCCCTGCGTCCTGGGGCCCGCTGCGATCCGAGTGTGCGCCGCTGCCCCGCGGAAGCAGAGCCATCCGTCCAGTCGGGCGACCTTCTCGTTGCCATGCACTGCCGCGCGGCATGAGCGGGGGCCCCGTGGAGCAGCACTCGGCTGTGCGCCGGATTCGCGTGTGTGTGTGTGTGCGCGCGCATGATTGTGTATACGGGCGCGCGCGGCGCTGCAAGGATGCCAGGCCGGGTGACGCGTCCGCGCGGACTCGAGATATTGCCGCGCTCGCAGCCGCCAGCGCGCTTCGCAGCAAGAGCGCAGCGCCCCACTCCCCGGCGCGCGTACACACGCGAGGCAGCCCGCGCGTCCACTGAACACACGTGATTGCGCAGTTTCCTGCGCAGGCGCGCGGCCAGGCAGCGCGGGCGCCGCGCCAACCACGCGCGCCGCACGCTCACTGGCTCCAGTTGTGCTGCCCGCCCATGGGGGCCCCGGGCATGTCGGGGTGCGGGAGCATCGGCAAGCCGTCGCCGTCGCCGTCGCCGCTCTCCGAGCTCCCCGCGCCGCCGGCGCCTCCGTCGCCCGTATCGGAGCCAAGCCCGTCCCGCCCGTCGTCGAAGTTTGACGCCGACAGGGCTGCCTCGTCGGACCCGTCGTCGCTCATTCCGGCCGTGGCGCCGCCAGCGGCCGCGGCGGACGGCGAGGACTGCCTGACCGGAGTCTGGGGCGCCTCCGCTGCCAGGGAGGTTGCCGGGGGGGGCAGCACATCGGAAGTGGCGGCAGCGCGCCAGCGATGGCGCAGCTCCGGGAGGCACTGGGGGCGGGGGCCCGGGAGCGCGCTGGGCGCCGGGAAGGCGGCCTGGAGCGGCGCGAGGCTGAGGCCGGCGGGGTCCGCAAGGGGGCGCGGGGCCGGGGCGCCGTCGGAGTCGACCCGGCGCTGTGCCTCTGCCGCGAAGGCGGAGAGCACCCGCGCGAAGTGGGTGAGGAGGGGGGCGTCGAGGAATCCTGCCCACGCCGCGGGGGAGGTGGCGGTTTCGCCCTCTGCGGCCAGCGACGTCGACCTGCGCAGCTGCACCTGCACGCTGCCGAACGTGAGGGCTAGGGCTGCGTGGGCGGCGGAGCGGTCGGGCTCGCAGGGGCAGCGGGCGCGGGCGCAGCGGTCGAGGCAGGAGCCGCCCGACACGGCGATGACGTCGGCGGCCTCGGCTGCCGGGCCGAAGAGCACGACGTCTGACTTGAGGAGGAGGGCGCGGGAGCAGCAGGAGGGCCGGTTGGCGGCCCAGGCGACGGCGAAGAGGCGCCGGTCGGTGAGCACGGCGCGCTGCTGTCCGTCGCTGGGGCAGACCCCGCAGGCGGTCCAGCGCAGCGCCCGGCGCGCGCAGCCCTCCCTCGCCCGCGTGGAGTCCACAAAGGCCAGCGCTGCCTCCCCCGCCAGCAGCCGCAGCCGGCCCGCCACGCCGTCCCCGTCGAAGGCCCCGCGCTCGAAGTGGGGGTCCGTGTCCGCGAAGCTGAGCAGCGCCCCCGGGGGCGGCGGCGGCAGCCGGGCCAGCCTCACGCCCGCCGGGGGCGCGCTGCTGTGCATCAGCGCCGACGTGAAGGTGTCCGCGCGGGCCAGGCCCGTCGGGGTCAGAGCGCGGCGCCACGGCGCCCACCACCACCCGCGCCGCGGCTGCAGGTGCGGCGTGAACCTGAGCGCGCCCCCCGCGCCGCGCGCCAGCACCTCCGCGACGACGCTCCAGCGGTTTCGCGTGACAAAGCCGGTGTCGACGCCAAAGGGCAGCCACCACGTGTCCGTTGCGACCGCGATCCCATCGGGGTCCGTGAGGGTGCCGGAGGCAGCGTGCGCCGCGGAGCGCACGGCGACCGACGCCACGCGGTGGGACGTAAGCACGATCACAGACATGGCGGAGGCCGCCTCCGACAGCTCCCGCCACAGCGCCCAGGAGGCCCACGTGCCGACCAGCGACGCCGCCAGCTGCAGCAGTCCCGAGAGCACGTCGCCGCCCCCCGGCGCCACAATCTGCGCCGCGAGAAGCGCGACGAGGAACGCCCCCACGGCCTGCCGGCCGGGCAGAGCCACGAAACCGCTCCCCTCTCCCGCTCCCGCCGCGCTGGCCGCCGCGGCGGCCGCCAGCAGCAGCAGGGCCAGCGCAGGGGAGAGCAGGTCTCCGCAGCCCGCGTGGTCCGCGGAGCCCGACGCCACGAAGGCGCATATAGAGCCGGTGAATGTGAGCACGGCGGCCGTGACGACGACGAGGAGGGTGAGGACGTCGACCAGGCTCATCGATCGCACGGAGGGGAGCACGGCCAGCACCCGCTCTGCCGGGAGCAGAGGCAGCACCCGCGTGTCGAGCGACGCCAAAAGCGCACCGGGGTCCCCGGCAGAGCCGCCGCGCGACCGGGCAGAGCCGCCGCGGGCGCGGGCGGGGCGCGCGCCGGCGACCAGCGGGGAGGCGACGGAGCCGCCTCCCGCGTCCACGGCCACCGCGGCGTCGCTGGCAGAGCCGCGGTGGGAGGCGGGGCCGGCCAGGGGGCTGCCGGGGGCCGAGGCGGCGAAGCGGGCGGCGGTGGGCTGCGCGGGGTCCGCCTCGCCCGCCAGGCTGAGGAGCGGCGCCTCCGTCCCCTCAGGCAGCACGCGCCAGCCGTCGCCGTGCGCGCCCGCTGTGGTGGCGGCGCGGAGGGCGGCGGCGCCGCCGGCTCTGCCGAGGCTGAGGTTCGCGGCCGCGGCCTTGACCGCCAGCAGCCGGTGCTGCAGAGCAACCAGAGACGCGAAACCGCTGTCCGTTGCGCCCGTGGAGTCGACCCCTTGGCCGCGGCCCTCCGCGTTCATGAGGTCCGCTTCCGTTGACACGATGGTGATGACCTGAGGATGGCGCGCCGACCCCGCGGCGCCCGTGGGCTTGGCGCAGTCGAGCAGGCCGCCGGTGAGCGTGGCCAGGATGGCGGGCAGGAAGCCCAGGATGGCGAGGAGGGGGGCCAGGGCGGCGGAGAAGGCGGCCCACGCGGAGGAAAGAAACGCCGACGCGGCGGCGAGGGGCGGCGCCCCGGCCGCGAACGCCGCGGTGGCGGTGAAGCTGGCCAGGTCCGCCTTGGCCGACACGGCGGCGGGCAGGCCAGTGACGGCCGCTGCGAGGGCGCTGGCCGATGCGGAGGCGGCGACGCTCCCGAACGTGAGCACGAGGCCGGCGGCGGCAGGAGCGCGCACCGAGCAGGCCATCAGGCCCGCGCAGCGCTCCAGCGCCGTGATCGGGCGCGCAGCTCGCAGGACCTGGGCGTGCACGAGCGAGTGCAAGGGGGCGGAGCGCACCGAGGCGGAGGACGCCGAGGCGCAGCAGCCCTCCGATCCGGCGTACCGCCACTCGATGACGCGGTTTGACGTGGTCACCACGAGCAGGCCGCGCCCCGGCCGCGAACGCGTTGCCAAGGGGCAGCAGCAAAGCTCGGGCCGGAAAACGTAGGACCAGCAGCTCAGCGGGGGCACCCCGAAGCGGACCTCGAAGCTGGCGACAGGGCGCTCCTCGGGCAGGAGCAAGTGCGAGATGGCCTCCGACGGGTCCGCGAACGCGCCCCCGTCGGGAGGGACGGGCATCGGCTCGTCCAGAATCGCGCATTCGGGAGGCGGCCCCGCCGGGAGGTCGACACACGGCGCAGCGGCGGCCGCGGCTGGCATCGTTGAAGCTGCCACGGGGAAGCCTCCCGAAAAGGTCGAATCCCGGCGGTACGAGTCCCACTCGTCGGTAGACATCGCTGCGGGGCTCGGCCGCGGTCGCTGCCCTCGGCTCGCGGGCTCGCAAGCGGCGTCGGGCGGGCGCGCGTCTGGCCCGAGTGCGGCGGCGCGCGAGGCGGCGGCACTTGTGGTTTCAGTCTCAGGCGGCAGAGGCTCGGCGGCGGAAGCAACTTTTCCCTCGCGCACCGGCGACGGCAGACGCAGACGCGCGAGGACCCCCCCGCCCCCGGGGGGCCAAGGTCCGAGGGCAACGGGTCCCGTCCCGGCTCGAGCCAAACGGCAGGAGGCCTTCACTGTTGCTCATCTTGGGCCGGCCAGCGGGGACGAGGGCGGCGCGGCCTGGGCGGGGCGAGCGGGCCGTCATACCGCCAGCGCCCAAATCCACAGCTGAAGAAAATGCAAAAGCGACAGCCGCGCCGAAACCAGCGGCCGGCCCGGCTCCGCTCTTGCAACTGGCTTCCTGGGGCAGGCTGGCGCCGACTTGGGGCCACACGCACACCCGCACGCACGAGGCCATGCCGGGCTAGGCCCATCCCCGCACGATGGGGACAGCAACTCGGCAAGTGCCCTTTGGCGAGCGCGACCCTTCCAACGGACGCGTGACGCAGCTCCGGCTGGCGAGCACCGGGGCCCGTGGCATTGGTGCGCATCTTGGAGCCCGCGCCCTCTCGCCGCGAGCACAGCCAGAGAAACATCGCGCGCGCACACACGGACAGCGAAACGAATGCAAACGCTCCACCCCTCCCGACCCCCCTGCACTGCCGGCCCCGCCCCATTGCCCTCCCCCCGCGGCCTCCACGCCGCGCCTCAGGCGAGCGTGCCGGCCTCTGCCTCCCCCTCGGCCAGCGCCTCCTTGAGCAGCAGCTCCGCGAGGAAGTCCACCGGGTCGAGCGGCTTGGCCCGCACCGTCTCCAGCAGACCCCTCGACAGGGCGGGCAGCACCTCCCGCCCCAGCCACGCACGGAGCGGCTCCGAGCGCGCGCGCAGCAGCTCCGCCTCCTGCTCGGCCAGAGCAGCCACCCGCGCCGCCTCGTCCGCCCGGCGGGCCTCCGCGGCCCCCGCCTCCGCCGCCGCCTCCTCGCGCGCCTTCGCCTCCGCCGCCCCCGCAGCCTCCGCGCTGGCCGCAGCCGCCGCCTCGGCCTCCGCCGCCGCCTCCTCGGGCGTGGGGTGAAAGTTCTGCGGCGGGCCCGGCGCCCAGGCGGGCAGAGCCGCCGCCTCCAGCCCCGCGGCCTCCACAGCTGCGGCAGAGCCCGGCCCGGACACGGGCGCCCCTGCCGCCTCCAGCAACGGCACCACGTCATCCAGAAGCTCCTCCACGCTCAGCAGAGCCGCGCCGGCGGTCGCCCCGGCGACGTCCTCGTCCTTCCCCTCGGCGTCAGCTGACGCCTCGTCCCGCCCGGCAACCCGCGCCCGGACCGCCTCCACGCCGCAGTGCACCGAGAAGAAACCCGCGGCAGAGCCAGCAGAGCCGTCAGACGGGTTCAGGCGACGCCAGGCGGCCACGCGCGCCGCAGCCGCCTCCGCAGACACGTCCGCCTCGCCGCACCATCGAGCCTCCTCCACGGCCGCCGCCGCCAGCTCGTCCTCCGGCACCGCGCTGTCCAGCTCCACCACCACCGCCGGCACCAGCTGCCTGCTCACGCGCACCGCGTCGTCGTCGTCGCCGCCCTCGTCGTCGCCGCCGCCGCCTGCGGCGGCGCCTCCGGCAGCGGCAGAGCCGTCCTCCACACCGTACACGTCGCCGCCGTCGCCGTCCGCGCCCCCCTCCCGCAGCTGCTCGATGGCCGCCGCGTCCGCCTCCTCCTCCTCCTCCGGCGAAACCGCCACGGCCTCCTCGCCCACCAGCGCCTCCGCCTCCGCCGCGCTCCGCGGGTACCCGCACAGCACCCACCCGCGGTTTCGCGATGGCGCCTGCGCGAGCCACCAGCGCACCACCCGCGCCTGCAGCGCCCGCCCCAGGGACCCCTTCGCCGCGCGGGTCAGCTCCACCCGCTCCAGGAGCCGGCGAGCCGCCCGGTGCGCGGCAGCGGCCGCCTCGTCGGGGGCCTCCTGCCACCGGGGCCGCTCCGCCTCGGCGCCGTCGGCGTCATCCTCCTCCTCTGCAGCAGCAGCTGCTGCGGCCGCTGCTGCTGCTGCTGCGTCCTCGTCGTCCTCGTCGGCCGCTGCCGCCGCTGCAAGTGCTGCTGCCGCCGCCGCTGCCGCCGCCGTCTTGGCGGCCTCTGCCGCCGCTGCTGCCGCCTCCTCGGTGGCCTTGTCCGGCACGGGTGCGGTCGGCAGCGGCGCCGCCGCCGCGGCCCGCAGCGCCGCCACAGCCGAGCTCGGCGTCACGACCGGCACCCGGAACTTGGCAGCGAGCGCCGCCGCGGCGTCGGTCACGCCGGACCCTGGGGTCCCCACGACCACCGCTGTCACTGGCCTGAGGCCCCGGGTCCGCACGAACTCCGCAGCAACCGCGGCGGAGGCGGGCACCACCCCCTCTGGCGCCGCCCACACAACCTCCTCCCCCTGAGCCTCGGCCTCTGCTCCGGCAGAGCCGAATCCTGTCTCTTCCTCGTCCTCGCCATCTCCTGGCAGAGCCAGAGCGCCGGACCGCACGTCGAAGCAGCGCGCCGACGTCTGGTCGAACTCCAGGTCGGCAAACTGCAGCGCCGCCCATGCCCCCTGCTTGGCCCCGTCGGGGCGCGCCGCGTCCGCCTCGGCCGTCTCGTTGGCCACCGCGTCCGCCTCGGCCGCGTCCGCGACTCGCACGCGGCCGGTGCCCACGGCGCGCGATAGCGACGCGCACAGCTGCCGCAGCGACGCCTGCCCGCGGTCCGCCACAACCAGGTAGTCGGCTCTGCCGGACCCTGCCACCCTGTCAGCGGCAGAGCCTTCCTCGCCGTCCTCCTCCGCGGGGCCCAGTCCCCCCAGGGCGGCGCCCGCCGCGACCGCCGCGGCGTCCGCCACGTGCACGGTCGGCACGGAGTTGCGGCCGCCCTGGGGGGAGGCTGCGAGCACGGCCGAGCTCAGCCAGCCCTGCTGGGCCCAGGCCACCTCCCGGCTGCCCTCGCCGCCGCGGGGGGGCTCGGCTGCGGTGCCGGCGGCGGCTGCGGCGCCGGCGGGAGCGTGGGCGTCCGGCTCGGCTGCCCACGCCGTCCGGGCGGCGGCTAGGAGGGGTCCCTCCCCCGCGCCGAAGGGGAGGCCGCAGGCGAGGACGGTGCAGTTGAGCCCGGCGGGGTGGGCGCCCGCCGCCGCCGCCGCGAGGGCGAGCGCGTGGGCCTCCTGTGAGCGCAGCTGCGCCCACTGCGTGGCGGCGCGGCGCCGGCGGAACGAGCGCTCCGACAGGGGGGCCAGCCCGCTGCCGTCCTCGGCGGCGGGGCGCCGAGTGGCCTCCCACGAGATGAGGCTGGAGAGCGCAACGAGGCGCCGGGGCCGCTCGGCGCGAGGGCCGCGGCGGCGGGCCTTCGGGCCGGCGAGCGCCTCGTCGCCGTCGCGCAGCACTGCGCATCGCGGGGAAACGGGTGGGCGGAGGGCGGGAACGATGGGGGGATGCACGCGTGGTCCGGTGGGGCGGGGGCGGAGGGGCTGAGGTCGGGCCGGTCACCGCTGAGGGAGCGCTTGCTGCAGGGGCCGCTGCGCGCCAGTTCGCGCAGCCGCGACGAGTGCACAAGCGCGCTGGCAGGGCGACCGTTCCCCGAGCGCAGCTGTGCGTGCGTCTCACCCTGCAACAGGCTCGCCGCCTCCAGCGGCGCCGCCACGAGGTTGACGATGACGGCGGAGCAGCTCAGAGCGGCCTTGGCCGCGGCCAGGTCCCCTACCTGCGCAACCCGGAAGCGCAAGCGGCAAAACGGAAGCGCCAGGCTGGGCTACGGCGCGCGGGCATCTGCCAACGGCCCCGAGACGCGCGGTGCACGCCGCGCGGCCGGCCAGCGGGCGAGCGCCAGGAGGTCCGGAGTCGCTGCGCGGCAGTTGCCCCGCTGCGAGAGCGGCCCAAGCGTGCAGATGCCCTGGCGCCCCCCTCTCCTCCCGCCTCGCAGCCATGCCGCCGCGGCAGTCGCGCCCGGCTCACCTTGAACTCTTCGTCCAGCTCGGGCGCGGCCAAGTCGGCGGCGCCGGAGATCGTTCCGACGACCACCAGCTCGGCCGGCTCTGCCTCGCCGCCGCGCGCGGCCTCCTTGGCGAGGCGCCGGAGACGGGCCACGATGTGGCGGCCCATGTACGAGTCGGCTGCGCTGACGAAGACGCGCATGGCGGGTCCGGCGCTTCGCGGGGGAGGCGGGCCGCAGTGCTGGCTCGCCGCGGAGCGCGCAGCCGTTGCGGACTCGGCGGCAGAGGCGACGGCCGGTCAACAGCAGGCTCCCAATGCGCGCGCCACTCGGCGCCGCCGGAGCGCGCCCCATGGCTACGAGGGCAGCGCCCGCCGCTGGCGGAGCCTCGGCCAGCTTCGAGTTCTCCCAGGCCCCTTCGGCCGTGCCCCACAAGCGCCAGCCGTACAGGGGCGATGCCGTGGCGGGGTGAGCGGCCTGCGCGTTTGCCTGCACTTGCCCCGCCGCGCCCTGCCGCGAGCCCGCGCACGCAAGCCTGCCTCGGCCGGTCCGGCGGCGACGCGAAACCCGCGAGCCCGCGGCGTTCTCGCGCGCGCGGTCGGCCCGGGGGGCGCTGCGGGCGGGGGCAGTCGCGCGCGCAACTGCGCTCGCTTGTGCAACGCCTCCTTTGCCGAAGCGGCAAAGCAAAAGCCAGCCCGCCCCGCGAGCGCCGCGCCGCCCGCGTTGCCCGCGCCCGCGACCGCTGGACCGCTTGTGCGCTGCCCCCAACCCCGCGCCGCGCAGGCCCCAGACGCAGAACATCATGTTCGACCGCCGCGTGTACCGCGGCAACACATACGCCGCCAAAGTTCTGACTCCGGTGAGCGAGCGGTTGGGCTCGGTGCAGCGCACGCCCGCGGCCGCCCGCGCCGCGGGCGTTGGGCGTCGGACCAGTGCACGGCAAGTCCGATCCGCGGCGTGGGAGCACGCTCGCGCGCGCGCGCTCGCGGGCGGCAGCCGCTTGCCCGGCGTGGCGCGCCTGAGCGTGCGCGCCCAAGCCTGCGCGGCCGCCTGCGCCCCCCCCGCCCCCCTCTGCGCCCCGCCGCCCTGCGCCCGTCCCCGTGCGCGGCCCACCATCTAGCTCGGGCCCTCCCCCTTGCCTTCTTGCTGTCCTCGCAGGCTGCCCAGCAGGAGGCGGAGCGCCTGGAGCGCGAGGCGGCCGACAAGCGGGCGAGGCGCGCGGTCGCGCGGAAGCGCCGCGCCGAGGAGGAGGCCCGCCCGCGCACGCCCGAGGCCGTGGAGGGAAGGTCGCACTGGGGCACGCAGACAGCAGAGTTCCTGGAGGAGCTGACGGACAGGCCAGTGGAGGTGCAGGTGGGCGTGCAAACCGACGCCTTTGCGGACCGGCCGCCGACGCCGCCCTACGTGCCCCCGCCGCGGGGCACGGACCAGGGCACCCAGGTGGAGGCTGGGGAGCTGTTTGACTTTGACAGGGAGGTGGAGCCGCTGCTGGAGGTGCTGGTCGGGAAGACGCTCGAGCAAGGGCTCCTGGAGGTGCTCGAGGAGGAGGAGCTGGCCGCCATCCGGGCCCACCAGCAGGAGTTTGAGGCCCTCAGGGCGGCGGAGCTGGTGCGCGTGCAGCGGCTGGAGGAGGAGGAGCGGCGACGCACCGAGGAGCGCAGCCGCCGCCTGGAGCAGGCGCGGGCGCGCGCGCAGCAGCAGCGGGCGGTGCGCGAGAAGGTGGCCGCGGCCGCCTTTGCGCGCAGGTACGTGCAGACGGTGCGCGCGTCCGTGATGGGCCGGCTGGTGGACCGCGGGTTCTTCTTCGACCCGCTGGCGAAGGAGGTTGAGACGGCCGTCCTGCCCGAGGTGACGGAGGGGGCGCTGGCGGCGGCCAGGCGGGTACAGACGGCGAGGCAGCTGGCCGACGCGCTGATCAAGGCGGCTCTGCACAAGGGCGAAGCGCGCAGGCAAGCCGAGGCGGACCGTCTGGCGGCGGAGAGGGCCGAGGCGGCGCGGCTGGCGCGGGAAGAGGAGGAGCGTCAGGCGGCGGAGGCGGCGGCCGCGGCGCAGCGCAAGGCCGAGGAGGAGGCCGAGGCCAAGCGCAAGGCGGAGGCCGGCGAGGACGAGGAGGACGAGGACGAGGAGGACGAGGGCTGAGCGGCGCGCCGCCTGCTCGCGCTGTCGGGGGCCGCTCGCAGGCCCCGGAGAGTGCGCGCTTCGCGGAGGGCGGAGGAGGCCTCCGACGCCCCTCCCCGATGTCTCGGCCCCTCCCCCTCCCATCGTCGCTCCGTGGATGCGTCCCCGGCGAACGAGAGAAACGGAGACTGATTGCCCGACGGCCTGTATCGCCCTGCGTCGTGCTGGCGCGTGCTGCTTGCGTGTCGCGTGCCGCTGCCCGCGGCTTCCCCCGCAGAAACGGATGGACGGTTGCGCTGCCCTCCCCCCGCCGCGGCGCCAGCGGGCCAAACCCCGGCTGCTGCGCTCGCCCGGCCAGAGCTGGTTCTCTCGCCGTCGTCGAGTGCTCGTCTGTGCGCGCGCGAATTGCAAGCCAGCGTGGGCAGTGTGTGCAGCAGCGAGCGCGCCTGCCGTAAAGTGCCATTTTGAGTTGTTTTTCGCTGTCGCTGTGAACCAACACGACCCCGCCCGGCCGCAGCTGGGGGGCTGCGGCACGGGGGCAGGGGTCAAGCGCGCCGCTGAGCATGCTGCGCTCACACGTCAAAGGTGAGGCCCTGGGCGAGGGGAAGGGCGTCGGAGTAGTTGATGGTGCAGGTGGAGCGGCGGCAGTACTGCTTCCAGGCGTCGGAGCCGCTCTCCCGGCCGCCGCCGGTCTCCTTGTTGCCGCCGAAGGCGCCTCCGATCTCGGCGCCGGAGGTGCCGCAGTTGACGTTGACGAGGCCGGTGTCGGAGCCGGAGGGGCCGACCCACTTGAACACGTTGCGCATGTCGCGGGTGAAGATGGAGGCGGAGAGGCCCTGGGGCACGGCGTTGTTGGCGGCGATGGCCTCCTCGAGGGTGTCGAACTTGAACACGTACATGATGGGGGCGAAGTGCTCCTCCTGGACGACGGCCGCGGTGGGGGCGAGGCCGGTCACAATGGTGGGCTGGGCGAAGGAGCCCTCGCACTCGAAGGCCTCGCCGCCGCACTCGATGACGCCGCCCTGCGCGCGCACCTTCTCGATGCCGGAGCGGAAGACGGCCATGCCGCGCTCACCGTGCACGGGGGCAAGGAGGGCGTCGTCGGCGAGCGGGTCCTTGGGCTTGATGCCGGCGTAGGCCTTCTTGAGGCCAGCGAGCACCTCGTCGTAGACGGACGAGTGCACGAAGAGGCGGCGCAGGCTGGTGCAGCGCTGGCCGGCGGTGCCCACGGCGCCGAAGACGGAGGCGCTGACGGCGAGCTTGAGGTCGGCGTCCGGCATCACGATGGAGGCGTTGTTGCCGCCGAGCTCGAGGAGGGAGCGGCCGAAGCGGCCCTGCACGGTGGTGGAGACCTTGCGGCCGACACCGGTGGAGCCGGTGAAGGACACGAGGGGCACGCGCTTGTCGTTGGCCATGAGCTCGCCGACGACGGCGCCGGTGCCCTGGGCGAGGGTGACCACGCCGGCGGGGATGCCGTTGCGCTCGAGCACCTCGGCCACGATCTTGGTGGTGGCGATGGTGGTCAGGGGCACGGTGTCGGAGCCCTTCCAGAGGTTGCAGTTGCCGCACATCATGGAGATGGAGACGTTCCAGCCGTACACGGCCACGGGGAAGTTGAAGGCGGAGATGATGCCGCAGGTGCCGATGGGGTTCCAGCACTCGAGCAGCACGTGGCCGGGGCGCTCCGACGGGAGCATCTGGCCCGCGAAGGAGCGGCTGAGGCCGGCGGCCATGTCGCAGATGTCGACGAACTCCTGCACCTCGCCGATGCCCTCGGCCTTGATCTTGCCCATCTCGAGGGTCACGAGCTTCCCGAGCGCGTCGATCTTCTCGCGGAGGGCCATGCCGATCTGGCGCACGATCTCGCCGCGGGCGGGGGCGGGCATCGAGGCCCACTTGGCCTCGGCGGACTTGCAGGCGCTGACGCAGCGCTCGTAGTCGGCGGCCGAAGCCTGGGTCACGCGGGCGATGGGCTTGCCGGTGGCCGGGCAGGTGCTGGTGTACACCTCGCCGGTGGCGAACCACTCCTTGCCGTCGTAGCAGCCGAGGTTGTCCTCGGTGAGGCCGAGCTCCGCAAGGAACTGCGCGACCAGATGACGGGGCAAGATTTCGGCGCGGGGAATCCGGGGCGTGAAGCGGCGCAGCGGGGCAGCGCAAAGAGCCCGGCAGCCCCTCCAGCGCAGAGCGGTCTCCGCAAGGCGCCGGGGAGGGGGCCGCGGCGAGCCACGGCGCGAGGGGCCGCCGGCGAGAGCTCGTGGCAGGCGCGACGAACAACCGCGTGGAACATCGAAGTCTCGGCCGCCGGGAGGCAGGACGCGCCCGCGCCGGGACTCACGGGGTACTCGGAGATGGTGAGGTCACCAGCGGTGGCGGCGGAGGCAGCGGCGGCCATGTTGGATGCGGACCTGGGGTCGGCGAGCGAAAGTGCCAGATCCCCTCGGCTGCTCGTTGCTCGATCGCTGCCCTGCCGCTTTGCTTCGGCGGGCAGGCTCTGCCGGCGGTTGTTCCGGCGTCGCGGGAGTGGCGCATACCCGCGCCCAGGGGCCAGCCGGCGGCGGGGTGGGCGGCGAAGCAAGCGCGGGCTGGGTCGCCAGTCGGCTGCGCAAGGGCTGCGCGGCTTGAGGCGCGGCTGCGCGCACAGGCCGGCTTGCAGACTCGGACGCACAGGCTCCAGACTTGGGGAACAAATCAGGGCTCAGATTTGGAGGCGACTGGCCCTGATTCATTCGCCAGCACCGAGGGCCGCGGCCCTCGCACTCGGGCACCGGAGCGGCGCGCCTGCCGCCCGTGCGAGCATGAGGGCCGCGTTCGCGCTTGCTTTGGTTATGGTGGCCTTGGCTGCTTGGGAGGCGCGCGCAGCGAGGCGCTTTTCCGGCGCTGCCGACGGGGCGGTGGCGCAGCGGACGGTGGTGCTGGTGGCCGACACGGTGAGGCGCGCCGCAGCCGGCTGGCCGCGCTGCGCGCACGCAGCGCTTGGCGGAAACTGTGGAAATGGGGTCAGGCAGCAGCGTGGACCCCAGGCTTGGAGCTGCCGGCGCGGCGTTGCAGGCGCTTGCCGGCGGGTTCTTGAAGGTGGTGTCCCACGGGTTGCAGCCGCCCGCCTGAGCGATCCCCCGCGTGCTGCCAACCCCCTCCCTGTTCGCGCGCGCGTGCTGCTCGCGCGCTGGTCGCAGGCCGCCGACGTGACCGAGCTCTCGAGGCTGGCCGGAGCCTTTGCCGCTGAGGACGACGAGCGCAACTCTGCCTCTGCGCTGTTTGCCCTGCTGGGCAAGGGGACGGAGCGCGCGGCCGAGGCCGCCCAGTGCGCCGCCCGGCTGGTGGAGGCCACCGGGCTGGCGGGCCGTGACGGCGTGGCGTGCGTGCCTCGGCGCTGCCCCAGCGTGTTCGAGCGCTCGCACCGCCGCCAGGCCGCCGCACCCGGCGACGGCACGAAGGTGATGGCCGTGAGCCTGCGCTCTTCGGGGCTGCTGGCCGACGCAGACGCCGCCGCCGCGGCCCTGCGGTGGGCCCAGCAGTCCCCGCAGTGGGAGGCCATCGTGGCCACCGTGGAGGAGGTAGAGCCCGCCGTCGCGGCCCTGGCCCTCGCCCCTGCCTCCCAGGGAGGCCGCCGCGGCCTGGCCGATACGCCAGCCCAGGGCATCGCGATGACGCCCACGGTGTTCTCGATGCTGGTGCTGGGCGTTGCCGGCGCGGCCACCATCGCGGGCATCGTGAGCTGCGCGATGGGCATTCAGACGCCGTCCCGATTCGCGCTGGGCCCGCTGCGCGACGGGAAGACCTTCTAGGCTGAGCAGCCAGGGCGGCATGCGCACAGATGCAAGCAGGGGAGGGGCATGGAACCTGTGCCGGCGCCGCGCGCCCGACGCGTCGTTGTGGAATGTGCGTGAGGCCATCGGTGCGTGCACCAAGTGACGATGGCCACGACCATGCTTGCTGTGTGCACGCGAGCTTCGACACGTGGCACTGCTGGCCGACACTCCAGTCACAGGTTTCGGAATTCGGCGCGAGGCTGCAGCAAATCGTTCTGTCGCTCCTGCACGTGACGACTGGCCTCAGAACGATTACCGCACAGGGGCGAGGTGCAGCCTCCAAATGGCCGGGTGCGAGGCAGTGGCGTCGGCCACGTGACGCTCCTCGGCAGAGGGGCGCTTTACACCGGTACCCATTTTGATGTGTCGACGTTCCACTGCCCTGTGACAGTGCTTGAGACACTCGGGTCTTCCCCCACCTTGTCTGCGGTCGAACTGAAGGCGACCGTGGCGGAAACCGTGGCGTCGGCTACGTGCTTCACCACCGGAACCAGAGCTCGCCTGCTTGGACGACGCAAGCTGGTGAAGAACATGGCCAGCGGCTTTGCCGCCTCTTTGCCAAGAACTGTGCAGCTCGAGCCGTCATTGTGGTCGCAGGGGTTGACGTGCTCGACGAGACCCGGCTCGTTGCGCAGCTTCCAGACGATGCAGGCGTGCGTTGCAGCTCGTTCAAGCTTCGGGATGTTCCCCTCGAGCGCAGAGATCTCATCCTGGAGCGCCTCGACTTGACCTTTGAACTCCCTCTTTCTCCGCTTGCTCTTGTTCAAAGGGCCTCGGGTCTCCAGCTTTGCCAAATCGTCCCTCTTTGTTGCTAAGGTCTCGCGGTCAGCCTTGGAAGCGCCAGCGGCAACTTGAGCCTGGTCCAACGGACTTCCGGCGTGGTCGCTCGGGTCTTCGGCCAGCGCAAGCTCAGGATCGTTGGTGCAAGCCTTGCCCAAATCCCGCACTTCGGAAGGCAGGTACTTGAACGCGTCATTTTGCAACTTTGCGTCGAGCGTCTTGACCGGGCGTGCCTTGATTGCGTCCAGCAGGTCAGACACCAGAAGGATTGCGTTCTTGATTTCGGAGCACGCGCGGCCGCCATCAAAATGGCCCGGGTCGTGGCCCAAGAGCTTCTCGGCAGCCCCGTTGTACACACCTCTGCCATTCTTCGAGATGTCCACGTTGCCGCACATGTCCCCAACCTTGAAGGGTGCGCATGCGGCCCGAAAGCGATCAGCAAGGTCATTTTCGGTTGGCGCAACGTTCCGGTTGCAGAGCGTTGAGTGCGGGCCCAGGGTCTTGGTCGCGCCATCCACGGTCAGCTTCAGGTCGGCAGCCGCAACAACTTTGAACGAATTGGGGCCGCCCGAGGAGTCTTTGAACGCCTCGTCGATTTTGGCAAGCGGGCTGTTGCCGGCGGCGCTTTCATAGTGCCTGACCAGAGCGTCTCGAGCGTAGTCCTCCGACCCGTCGAAGAGCTGCAGCGAGACAGGGTGAGAACGAACGAGGGGCCGCGCGGCAAAGCTATCGGGCCAGCGAAGCAGGTTCGGTCAACCGGAAGGCAAGCGATGAGGCCGGGGAGGCCCCAGGGAGCTGCGAGCAAGCGCCGCGGCGCTCACCGTCACTGCGGCGAAGCGCTGCGCCTCCAACGAATCGCGGCCTCCGTCTGCCGGGGACAGGTGGCCCGCCGCGTGTGACGGGCGCAGGCTCGCGGCGGCAGCGCCCGCGGCAAGGAGGAGCAGGGCCCTCATCCTGCAGGGATGCAGCGAGTGCGGCTTCGAATTGCTTGGCCTGCAGAGCCCGCTCGGCCGATTAACGCGGAATCCGGCGAGCGCCGCTGCGGCGGACCCGCCTCCCGTGGCCGGCTTCGACCCTCAAGGTCCGCTAACCGCGACTGGCCTCAGTGCCGATCGCGTGTGCCAAGTCGCGGTCATATGTCCGAGCTGCGACCACGCGGACCTGCAACTACCATCCCCCCCGCATCAATGCGAATCTGTCAAGGCTTCTGCCGAGACGTGTCTTGCTCGCTGCCGATGGGGCGGCCAGAGGCAATCACTCTCTCCCGCGCCGGAGAGCTGCCCCGCCCCTGCCGAGCAGAACACCGTCCACCAATGCGCAGCCTTGTGCTGGCGCTGGCTGCCGTCGCGGGCATCGCGGCCGGCGAGGCCGGCTTCCGGCCGCCCAGCGTGCCGCTGTTCGCCCGCGCTCCATTTTACAGCGTGTGGTCTGCTGCCGACCGGCTCACGGACGAGACGACCTCGTGGGGCGCCAACGGGGCGTCCACCGAAGTTGTTGCCGCGGTGCGGGTCGATGGCGCGACGTACCGCGTCATGGGGCAGGCGTCCGGCTCGGACGAGTGGACGGTTCAACTCGGCAAGGACATCCCCGGGAACGACCTGCCTGGCATGCCGGTGTCGCTGCCGGAGAACAAGTGGGAGGCCTGCCAGCAGCGATGCAACGCCACGGGCGCCTGCTCTGCGTGGGCGTTCGGCCCAGCCGGCTGCGGGGGCGACCCGCAGGAGGCGCAATGCTGGCTCAAGTCGTCCTCGGGCCTCGTCATGGACAACTCGTGCCGCGATTTCGGGACCCGGCCCACCGGGCGCGGCTTCCCCGCCAACACGACGGCGCAGCAGCTGTCCGTGGACGTGCTGCCGACCCGCACGGTCTACAGCTTCCGCGCCGGCGGCGCCGTGGTGAACCTGACATTCACGACGCCGTTCGTGCCGGGAGAGGCGATGGAGGCGGCGTGGGCGCGCGAAGCTTCGATGCTTGACGTGTCTGCCGCGTCGGCCGACGGGGCGGCGCACGATGTGGCCTTCTACTTTGACGCCACGGCGGACCTGGTCACGGACTCGATCGACACGGCGGTGGCGTACGGGGTGTACCCGCAGTCGGCGGGCGTGGCGACCACGGGGTGGATGCAGGCGTCCTCACCGCAGAGCTTCTCGCAGATGCAGGGCCAGGACCGCGTGTCCTTTGGCAAGCTGGTGCTGGCCGCGTCGGCTGGCTGGAGCACCGGCCTGGCGTCCGGCAGAGTGGTGCGCGGCGTCTTCGCGTCCGGCTCGACCCCGCGCGGGGGGCAAAGCATCTTCGACAGCGGCTCCTCCACGCCCGGCACGGACAACCCCGTGCTGTGGGCGAGCGCGTCGGTTCGCGTGGCCGCAGGCGGCGCCGCGAGCAGCGTCGGCGGCGGCACCATCGCGCTGGCCATGTCCTTCGACCCCGCGTTCAGCTACTTCGGGCGGCTGCTGCGGCCCTACTGGACGACCCTCTACTCAAGCGACCAGGCCATGGCCGAGGCGGCCGTGACCGAGCACCCCGCCGTGCTGGCGGCGTGCGTGGCGCTGGACGCGAACATCACGGGCCGCCTGCAGGCCGCCGGCGGGGACGACTACCGCATCGTGGGCAGCATGGCGTACCGCCAGTCGTGGTCCTCCACCACCCCGGTGTGGGACCCGGCGACGTCTTCGCGGTGGCTGATGCTCAAGGAGATCAGCTCCGGGTCGGACAGCCAGACGAGCGACGTCATCTACCCGGCCTTCCCGCTGTACGGGTGGGCGGACCCCGCGGCGGCGTGGCAGATGCTCATCCCGCTGATGGAGTACGCGAACAACGGCACCGACGTGCAGTACAACCTGGCATGGGCGCCGCACCACCTGGGTAAGTACCCCGTGGGCGACATCGGGCCGTCGCAGCAGGAGCAGATGCCCGTCGAGGAGACGGCGTTCATGCTCATCTCGCTGGCCTACCTGGAGGAGCGCCTCGGGGACGGCAAGGACACGTGGCTGCCGCGCAAGTACTGGCCCCTCGTGGACACGTGGGGCGAGTTCCTGCGGGCCAAGGCGGAGATCCCGGGTCTGGAGCTGTGCACGGACGACTTCCTCGGACCCATCCCGAACAACACCAACCTGGCCGCCAAGGGCATCATCGGCATGGGGGCCTACGCGCGGCTCATGCGCGCCCGCGGCAACGACACCGTGGCGTCCGAGTACGAGGCTCTCGCCGTGCAGTACACCAAGTTCTGGCAGGACCACTGCTGGGCCTTGGACCACTACCAGCTCAAGTACTCGGACCCCGCGCTGCTGAGCTGGAGCACCAAGTACAACTTCATGCTGCAGCAGGCGCTGGCCAACATCAACCAGACCAAGCCCTCCCCGACGCTGGCCAACTTCCCCTTCGCCTCGAGCATCATCCAGACGGAGCTGGACTACTACAACAACCACCAGTTCAACAAGTACGGCGTGCCGCTCTACTCCGAGGCAACCTTTGCAAAGGCCGACTGGTTCTCCTTCATTGGCGCCATCATGGACAAGCCGGGCTTCCTCCGGGTCATGGCCGCGCTTCGCGCCTTCCTCAACGACACGCCGCAGCGGGTTCCCTTCTCGGACTGGTACGACTCCATTTCCGGCGACCAGCGCGGGTTCCGCAATCGCGCCGTGGTCGGTGGCGTGTTCGCGCGGCTGTACCTTGGCTACTGAGCGACCTCCCGGACAGCATGCGGGCTGGGTGCGTGTGTGTGGGTGTGACCGAGTCGCCACAGTGTGTGTGACGCCCCCGGCCTTCCAACGTAGTGTTTTGTTTGTGCGTGAACCATTCAAATGGTTGCACTTTTCTTCCGCGCCGTCGTGGCACAGCGCGGACCAATCACCCCTGGCTGGTTTGCGCGGTTGGGTGAGCTTTGCGTTTGCGGCGCTGTCGCCCCAATCGTAAAGCAGACATGACACTGCAAATGCAAGTCTTCGGAGAACGAGAATGCCTCTCCCACTTTCCGTTTCATGGTGTCTTTTCATGGCTCCGAAGCGAATTATCTGTCCTCATCCTTCGCAAGCGCGGGACAGAAATGTCGTGTACGCCCAGGTGCACGCCCGCGCAGCACTGGGCACTCCAGTTGCGAAGACGGTCCCAAGCATTCCCGTCCTCCAGGTCCCTCCAAGGCTGCCGCCAACCGGCTCCGAGGCCGTGGCAACTGGCCACCGCAGTCACAATCCTGCAGCACGGGACGCACCGCTGCTGGCGCGTGCCAAGCTGCTCCCGGCGCACGCAAACCTGCACCGCTCGCGGGCGGCGGCTGTGCTCGGGCTCGCACAGGCCGGCTGGCCGCCAGCTCTGCCGCCGTTGCATTGCCGCCCGTTGCCCGGCGCGGCACTTGCGGTTCGGCGCGAGGCCCGCCCGGAGTCATGCAGGCCCTCTCGCCCAGCACCAACGCGGCCAACAAGGTGAGACACTGCCTTGACGCGGAGGCTCGCAGCCTGCCCGGCCAGGACGTCGAGGCCAGGGCCGTGGGGCAGGCGAGCGCCAAGCGACTCTTGCCCTTGCAGACAACTGTCCTGCTTCGGTCGCTGCGCACCCCTGAGCCACAACCAGACCACCCGCGCCCCACTGCTGGTTCGCGCATACGCAGGCTTCGTGAGGACCGAACGGGAGCCTGGCCTGGGGGGGAGGCGTGGGGACAGGGGGTGCCTCGGGGCGCGGCCCGTTGGCGGCTTGCGCTGCCGCTCCCGCGACGCCGTCTGAACGCTGTGCCGCATTCGCTGCGCGCTGCCACGCTGCCCGCAGTTCGGCAGCAAAGTCGCTGCCACGGAGGAGCCCCCGCGTGGCAAGGCGCTCTTCGCTGGTGAGCCGCGCAGCTGCTCGCGCTCGCTGACCTCATCGCCATTGCCTGTTTGGCTCGCAAACCCTTCGCCCTGCGCCTGTTGTGGTGGTGCTCTCCGTGCCGCAGTCGCGCGCGTCCAATGCCGGCGACTCGTCCTTTTTCTCAGATGCCGGCGAGTCGCACGAGCAAGAGGATGCCACCGTGAACGCTGGCGTTCTGCAGGACCTGTTCGCCGAGGCCGGCGGCGAGGACACTCCTCGCAGCGCCCGCCGCTCCAGCCGTGGTTCCCGCCGCGCGTCTGCCGCGGCACTGTCCATGCAGTCGCCTGGCCGCCGCGCTTCCGCCGCATCGCGCCGCCGGTCCTCTGCCGCGGCCTCCGCTGCCGCGGCCGCAGTTGCAGCGGCGGGCCTGGCAACTAGCATGGCGGGCCGAGCCGGCCCGACCCTGGGCGACCTCCTCGCCGAGGAGGACGAAGAGGACGACCACGCGGAGGGCGTGTCCCAGGCCGCTTCTCCAGCCGCCGCCGCCTCCGACGCGGCTAGGCCGGGCCAGGCCGCGTCCACCCCTCCCAGCAGCTCGGCCTCTGCCAGCGCGCCCGGAGCGAGCGCCGCTGCTGGTGCCGCCGAATTGAGCGACGCCGATGGAGTCCACGACGACGGCGACGGCGACGAGGAGGAGGAGGAGGAGGAGGAGGAGCTCGACGTCTCTCCCGCGCGCAGCGACGCAACCGGCGGCTCCTCGCGCTCCAGCAAGCGCCGCTCCGTTCCCCGCCGCCTTCGCACCGGCACGGCCAGGCAGACTGCCTCCCCGAGCGCCATCCTGCAGCTCTCTGCCATGCTCAACGACGAGACGGGCGGGGCGGAGCTGGATATGGCAGAGCTGGACGGGGACGAGGACGAGGACGGCGCCCAGGCCGGTGCCTCGGAGCCGAGCATCGCCTCTCCGGCGTCTCCCCCCGCCAGGCCGCACCCCGTCGCGCCCCCGTCGCGCAGCGCTGCCCTTGCCGCCGGGACTGCCGCCGGGCTGGCGGCTTCGTCCTCGGCAGCAGCGTCCGGCCGGCCCCGGCACGCTGAGCCCGTCAACCAGCTCAGCGCGTCGGCAGTCATGCCCTCCCGCCGAGGGGCGGCCACGCCCGGCAGGTCCTGCCTCAGCGCCAAGAAGCCGCGTCTCCCGCGCGGCGCCCGCGTGGCCTTCGGATCCCCGCAGACGGCCGAGTTCCGGCGTACCAGCCCGGCCTCCCACTGGACCCCGCTGCCCAAGGGGGCACACTCCCGCGCTTCGATGGGCCCCGAGCCGACGGCTCTCGTCATGGACGGGGCTGAGGACGGAGGCGCGCAGACAAGCCCCGCGAACGCCCCTCCCGCCATTGGCCAGACCGCCAGCAGCAGCAGCAGCAGCAGCAGCAGCAGCAGCAGCAGCAGCGGTGGCAGTGGCGGTGGCGGTGCCAGCGGCGATGTTGCAGACGCCGAGGGCGGTGACGTGTCGCCGCACACCGCCAAGAACGATTCCCTCCTCTCAAGCTGGGAGGACAGCGACGGCACCCCCACGCGCCGGGCGCACAAGGCATCGAGCCGCCGCCAGTCCACGGCCGGCCTCTCGCCGGCAGGGCCGTTGCTGGAGGACGGGGAGGGCGGCGCCGCGCACGGCGACGACGCTGAGGACGAGGACGAGGACGTGGACATGGACGGCCCAGGTGTTGCCGCCGACGACAGCGACGAGGAGGACGGCACGGATGCAGGGACAGCTGAAGGCGCTGTCGAGGAGCCGCTGCCTCGCCGCAGCCCGCGCCTCGCATCCAAGGCAGTGTCGCGCACGTCCGTGGGCAGCACATCCGGGCAGGCCGCCTCCGACCTGGCTCTGCCAGCGGCCGGACCCCTGGGCGCCAGGGCGCGCGGGGCGCGGCGTGCATCCTTCATGCCGACGTCCCGCTCCAGCCATTCGAGCCGCAGCATGCAGCCCCGCCGCGCGTCTCTGGCGACCGCAACCCTGCCATCGACGGGCCTCTGGGACGAGGACGAGGACGAGGACGACGAGGAAGAGGTCGACGGGGAGGAGGATTCTGCTGCTGGCACCTCGCCGGCCGACGGATCTGCTGCAGCTGTGGCTGAGGCGATCCGCGAGGAGGACGAGGAAGAGGAGGACGAGGGCGAGGACGAGGGCGAGGAGGCCGCAGCGGGGGCTGAGGAGGGTACTGCCTCGAGCGCGGCCGTGCAAGCGGACGCGTCGGCCGCCACGCCCTCCACGCCGCTCCGGCGCTCTGCCCGCCGCGCCTCCGTCGGCAAGCGGGCGTCTGCCTCAAAGCCGGTCGGCACCCCCGAGCCCAAGCCTGCCACCGCCACCCCCGCGGGCGACCAGGCTGACGCCGACAGCGACGCGGACATGGACGGCGACGACACGCCGGCCCGGAACACGCGCTCGGCAAGCAAGCGGGCCGCGGCGAGGCGCCGCTCCCGTCGCTCCTCCGCCGGCTCTGCCAAGGCAGCTGGCGCAGGGGCGGCCGCCGGTGCCGCAGACGAGGACGCCACCGTGGGGCTCACCGCTCTGGACGGCCTGCTGGGCCAGTCCGCCACCGTCTCCGTGCACATGGACGACGACGACACGGTGGGGGCCTACGCCGCCGACGTCGCCACGACCACGGCCGCGCTTGCAGGCGCGGTCAACGCGGCTGCCACCGCGGACGTCTCCATGGACCGCGGCGACGCCGACGTCAGTGCCGACGTCGACCAGGACGAGCCTGCCGTGACCCGCTCGGGCCGGCGGTCTCGCCGTCGGAGCTCCGTCAGCCGGCGGGCCAGCGGCGTGTCCGAGGCACACGAGCGGGACCCGACGCTGCGGGTGAGCCAGCTCGCCACGTCATCCGCGGGGCAGTCCGCGGCCGAGGATCGCACGGAGGCCCTCGAGACTTCGCTCGGAGCCCTGCTGCAGCAGGAGGGCTCGCCAGAGCGCCGCCCGAGCGCTCGTCGCGTGTCGTCGCGCCGCCCGCGCGCGTCCACGGGCAGGCGCTCGGTCCGCTCGAGCGTGGGCTCGGCGCGCCGGTCCGGCTCGCGCCACCTCGTGTTCCGCTCGGTGCCGGGAGCCGGTGCTGGCGCTGGCGCTGGCGCGGGCGGGGAGGCCACAGAGACGCTTGGCACGCTCACTGGCCTCCTCAAGGACGCGGTGGCCAAGACTCAGGGGGCCGACGGCGAAGCGGCAGCTTCTGGCGCCGCTGCTGACGAGGTCACGATGCCGCTAGGCACGTTGGGGTTGCTCGTTGACGAGGCTATGGGTGGCGGCGAGGACAGCGACGTGGCCAGCAGCAGCCCGTTCACTGACGATGAGGAGGACGAGGAGGACCATGACGAGGCTGTGGCGGGCGGCGCGGGCGCCACGCACGCCGAGGCAGAGGCAGAGGACGCCACGGAGACGCTGGGCACGCTGGAGGGGCTGCTTCTCGCGGCGGCCAAGCAGGAGGTCAGCAGCGGCGCGGACAGCGACGCTTCCGACGCCGAGGACGAGGACGAGGCGGAGGCGGACGACCATGAGGGCGACGAGGAGGAGGAGCGACTCCTGGCTGCAGAGGCACTGATGCTGCGCGAGTCGGGCGTGGCCGTGGACGACGCCGAGCGCCGGCGAAGCCACTCGCGTCCACGCGTGGACTCGGAGGAGTTCTCCCGCGACGAGGATGCCGTTGCGGGCGAGGACGACGCCGAGGACGACGGCGCGGCGTCCGACTCCATGGACGAGGCCCTGGGCCGCCCCTCCTCGCAGGGGGCTGCCAAGCGGAGCAGGGGGCCCACCGACTCAGACGCCGGCGTGGCCTCCCGCCGCCGCAGCGCGGGATCGAGCGCCGGGCCCGTCGCGCCGGTGGGAGTCCACGTCGCGGCCGCGCGCTGCGGCGTGCCCCTGCCCCCCTCCAGCGAGGGCACCTTTGCCGCGGAGGCGCACCACTCCGCGCAGGCGGCCAAGCGCCGCCTCGCCGGGCAGGAGCTCTGCCAGATCGTGAACGGCGCCAGCGCGGGCAGCGAGGCCGAGGTCGGCCCGTGGGAGGCGGCGGCCCGGTCCGAGTGCGGCAGGCAGGAGGCAGCGGCCCTCCGCTGGGCGGGGAGGCAGCTCGCGGCCGGGAGGACGGAGCTGGGAGCGGCTCTGGAGCGCGCCCTGGTCCGGGCGGACACGCAGGAGCCCCTCGCGGACGGAGCCATGGCCAACCCCCTGGCGGCGGCGGCAGCGCGCGGCAAGGCGGGCTGGGTGCCCCTCAAGGCGCTGGCAGAGCTCGCCGCGGAGCGCACATCCCTCTACGTAGCCGAGTGGCGCCGGGACGTTCGCCGTCACAAGATGGAGGCACTGGCGAAGGAGGAGGAGGCCGCGAGCGGGCGGGCGGCGGCCGTGGCCGCGGCGGCGGGCAGCCTCCGGGGGGCGCTGGCCCGCGTTCGCGCGGAGATTGCCGAGACCAGGAGGGCGCGGGAGGCCGGAGAGCGGCGCGCCGCGGAGGAGAAGCGGATTCGCGCGGCGGTTCAGGCCGCCGAGCGTGCACGGAGCGAGCGCGCGGCTGCGCTGGTGGCGGCGCAGCGGCTGCAGGAGCGCTGCGAGGACGCGGAGGCCCGCATCGAGGCTGTCAGGGCCGATGCGCGCCGCCTCGAGGCTGAGGCAGCGGCGTCCGGGGCGCCCATTGCGGCCCTGCATGCCACGCCCTCCTCCTCCTCCTCCTCCTCCTCGTCATCGTCGGCTTCTGCGGCAGGTGCCAAGACGGACAGCCGACGGCCAACGGAGGCGGCCGTCGCGCGTGCCCGCGACCTGATGTCTCGGTTCGCGGCTCTGCAGACAGCCTCCCCGTGGCGCGTGGAGGAGGCGTCGGCGGGCTCTGCCGGGGGGCGCTGGCGCCTCTCGCTGCGGCACTCGGACGGCTCTGCCCACCAGGCCACGTTTGCGCTCGGCCCCGCACCTGAGGGCGGCAGCGGCGTGCGCCGGGCGGGGAGCTGGCGGGTGGAGTGGGTCCCGCCCGCCTCCGGTGCGGGAGCGGGAGCGGGCGCGGGCGCCGCTTCGTCGGGCACGGCTGCGCTGGCGGGTAGCGTGCTTCCAAGCGCCGCAGCTGCCGCCACGGCGGCGCTCGCCTCCAGCTGTTCGACAGCGGCGCAAGTGCCGGAGGCGCTGCTCCGAGCGGGCGCCTCGCTCAGGGCGGCGGGGCTGACGGTGGCCCGGGCGGCGGCCGCGATGCGTCGCGGGCCAGTGGAGCTCTCCGCGGACGGGGCCGTGGTGTCCGTGTCGTCTGTGACGTCACGGGCAGTTGTGCGTGTCGCAGTCACGGCGGCGGCGCTGGCAGAGCTGGAGGGGGTGGCTGCAATGGACGCCGGGCGCCGCGGCCTGCGCTGCGGGGCGGGCGTCGAGGTGTCCGTGCCCATCTGCAGGGGGAGGCTGACGGCCGCCGAGGCTGCCTCTCGCGCGACTCTGGGGCTGGCGGCGGTGGCGGCCGGGCCGGGCGTGCTGGAGCGGGTGGTTGCGGCGGTGCGGCGGTCGCTCGACGCCTGAGCGGGCCGCAACGGTTGCGGCCGCGGAGGGTGAGGTGGCTTTGCGACGCGGCCGAAGGCCTGCGCTGGCCTTTTGAGAGAGCGACGGGGGGGTGAGTGACTTTGGTGATGGGTGTGTGATTGCGTCCCCTGCATTGATCCGAAACGATTGCTCGCCGGCTGAGGGGCGGTGCGCGGTGGAGACCATTCGACGCGAGCGGTTGACAGACATAGGATCACCCACACGCTCACTGAACGCAAACAAACACAGGAGGGGGGGGTGGCGGCGGGCGCGCCCGCGAGATGCCGGCGGCTCACGGGCCCGAGGCGCCCTCTGCCTCGCCAGTACCCCCGACTTCAGCTTCGCCCGCATCGTCGGCGGGGGCGGCATCGGGGCGGCCGCCCGCGGCGTCCTGAGGGGCTGCTGCCTCCGCGGGCCGGGGCGCCCCGGCACCGTGGGCCAGCTCGCCGCCGGAAGCCGGGCCACTCGACGGCCCAGCAGCCCTCTTGCCGTTGGTGCAAGTGCCAGTCGAGGCTGGTGGGGGCGTACCGTCGCCAGAGGCGGCGTCGGAGCCGGCTTGCTCGCGTGGGCCGGCGTCTCCCGGCGCCGCGGCCGCGAACTCAGCATCTGCATCCTCCTCGCTCCCTGTGGCCAAAACGTCTTCGTCGTCGCCCCATCCCAGGTCCTCCAAGTCCTTCTCGACCTCCTCCTGCGCCCTCTCCAGGGCCTTTCTTGTGGCGGCTGCGGAAAGCGGGGTTCGCGCGGCGCAGGCATCGCAGTGACGCGCGCAATGCCGCACCCCCAGCCAGAGGGCCCAAGGCACGGCAGCTGGCTCACCTCGCCTCTCTGCGTCTTCTTGGGCCTCTGCGGCGACTGGGTGCACGCTTCCGCCCTTGCCGAGCTTGCCATTGCTAGCTTTTGCCGCCGCTTCGACGGTGTCGTCCCTGATGATCTTGCCAAACTCGGCCAGGTCCTTGCCAAGGGCCGAAAGCCACTCCATGGCAGCCCTCTCCTCCCGGCGGGGGTGTGGTCTGTGGCCTGGGGCAGTCGCAGCGGTGTGCGCACTCGCGGGTTGCGGCCGAGCGTGCCGCTTGCTCTGCATGCCCCACGCACGCTGCCTGGCAGTTTTGTCGGGTTCAGCCTTTGTGAGTGGTGACACATTCATCGGGAAAGGGGCCGCGGCTGCGGCCTCACGCAAGCGCATCCTTCACCTCTTGGCGAGCCCGGCGGCGGTCGCGGTTCTTGAAGTTGCTCTTGGCAGCCTTTCCGCCTGCAGACCCGCCGCCCCTCCCGCGACCGCGAGTGGACTTGCCGCGCTCACGGCGCACCTTCTCGCGCACCGCGTCAGTGGTAAGCGCGTCGCGCGCAGGCTTGGCCGCCTTGACCGCGCCAGCGCCGCCCCGCCGCCCCCTCCCGCTGCCACGGCCGTGCAAGCGCGTGCGCAGGCCATCCGGCACGCGACCCAGCGTCTCGTCGTCCACGTTCAGCCAGGGGGCCTCCTCCTCCTCCTCCTCCTCCTCGCTGCTTCCATCCGACCCGCTGCCGGCTGCTGCTGCGGACGCCCCCGCCGCGGAAGCAGCGGCCGCCCCCGCCCGAGCCCCCGCCTCCTCCTCTTCCTCCTCGACGGCGTCGTCGTCCTCGTCCGCTCCGTAGAGCACGCGGCGCCACAGCGGCACCCTGGACCGCTCCCGGCTGCCGGGGTGCCGCAGCGCCTCCGGCACGACCACGGCGAACGCGAGCGGCACGGCGTCCTCGTCCTCCTCCACCGCGCCTCCAGCAGCGGCAGAAGCCACCACAGAGTGCTCGGCATCACCCGTGGACCAGTCGCCGGCGCCGGACAGGACCACGAACCCGCTGTCCGCCGCCTCCTCCTCGTCGGCGTCGTCGTCGGCGTCGTCATCGGCGTCGGCATCTCCCCCCTCTGCAGCGTCCCCATCGCCCACCTGCTCCGTCACCAGCTCCTCGTACTCGCCCCGCATCTTTGCCGTGAAGCCGCTGGCCTCCACCTCGGCGTCGAGCGCCATCTCGCGCTCGCCCTCCGCCAGCACCTCGGCGAGGGAGGGGAGCTCGCAGTCGTGGTCGTACTTGCGCGCGAACCAGAGGCGGAGCCCCTTGGCGTCGCGCTCGAACAGGGACCTGCGGGGAGCAAAGGAGGGGCGGGGGAGGGAGGGGAGCGGGCGGGCAGCAGGGGCAGCGGTGGCAGTGGCGGTTGCGGTTGCGGTCGGGGCAGGTCTGGATGGCAGCCCGCCAGCGCACGCACCAGGGGGGTCGATGCACCGATGCGACCATGCACCCCACGAGCCGATGCACCGATGCACCGATGCACCGATGCACCCCATGCACCCCATGAGCCGATGCGACCATGCACCCCATGAGCCGATGCACCGATGCACCGATGCACCCCATGCACCCCATGAGCCGATGCGACCATGCACCCCATGAGCCGATGCACCGATGCACCGATGCGCCGATGCACCCTATGAGCCGACGCGACCATGCACCCCATGAGCCGATGCACCGATGCACCCTATGCGCCGATGCGACCATGCACCCTATGCGCCGATGCGCCCCGACAAGCAGCCGTGGCAACGCCCGTTGTGCTGTCACGCAGGTTTGCAGCCGGCGCCAGCGGAGGCGGGGCGGCGAGCAGCTCACGCGGCGTTGGGGTGGTCCACGGAGACCATCTGAGGGAAGTCGATGAGGGTGACGATGCCGGCGTCCGACACCATGAGGTTGAACTCGTTGAAGTCGCAGTGCACCAGCCCGCAGCGCGCCAGGCGCGTGAGGATGTTCGCGGCGCGGTCGAAGACGGGCCCGGGGTCCGCGATGTGCTTCACCACGTGCATGGGGAAGCCGTCCACCTTCTTCATGAGCACGCAGTGGCGCGAGGAGTCCACGGGCTGCGGCACCACGAAGCCGTGCCGGTGGAGGGCCTGCATGAACGCGTACTCCTTGAGCGCGGCCAGCCGGCTCAGGTAGAGCCACGAGCCTGCGGGGCACGCGGGGCAGGCAGGCGTGCGCGTGCGAGAGCGTCGGATCACGGTGGCGGGAGGGGAGGGGGCGCAGAGGCTGGCAGTCTACCCAGAGGCGGCCAACGAGCGAAAGCAGGGAACGGGGGTGGGGGTCGTGCGGTGCTGCGAGGCAGCAGCAGCGCAAGGAGAGCCGCACGAGGGCCCGCTGAGCAGCGCGCGGGAGCGCACCGTGCTTGCGGTGGCGCAGGTAGTCGCGCTTCTCCTTGATGCGCCGGAAGCTGATGCGGCCCAAGCGGTGCAGCTTGAGCGCGAGCTCCTCCCCGTCGGCGTTGGTCGCGAGGTAGATGTCCGACTCCTTGCCCACGCCGATGCGGCGTCCGATGCCGCTGATCGTGCCGCGCTTTACCATGGCCCGCAGCGCGAGGAAGTCGTAGCCGCCATAGGTCAAGCGGTAGCCGTCGTAGCTGCGGGAAGCGCGAGCCAGGGGCGCGTGCAGCGCGACGAGCACGGAGTTGCTTCAGCCTCCACGCGCGCGGCAAGCGCCGCGGCCGCACCGACGGCGGGCGCGCAACGGCGGCCCGAGCGGGCGTGACTCACTGCTTCTGTTCGCGCGCGATGAGCTTGAAGCGGCCCAGCTGCACCATGACCTTGTAGAGGCGACCGTGGCTGAGTCCGGAAAGCGCTGCGACGAGCCCGAAGGGAACGTACTCGTGGTTGCGCATGCCCATCTCGATGCCTGCCAGCACGCGAAAGTCGTCCTTGCTCATCAGCCGGAGGTTGCGCACATCGAGCTTCATGCTCGCAGGCCGCGCGGTGGGGGCTGCGGCGAGTAGTGTTGGAACCTCGAACGAAGGCCCGCCCTGGTTTGGCAGAGCCAGCGCTGGACGGCAACCGCGCGGCCAGGTGCGCAAGCCGCTGGCGCGCGGAGCAGCGGTGTGCTGTGCAAAGCGCGGTCGTGAGAGGCACGGGACAAGCATGCTCGTGGGCTTGGGCGGGGCTGAGCGGCCTGGCACCCGTGGCTGCATAGCGGCGGCGGACACGCAAAATCACAAACGGCAAGCGCGAGAGCGCCTCACGCCTCCCCCGCCGCGGAGGCTGCGGCGGCCTCCTTGGCGCCGGGGCCCTCGCCCGCGAGCTCGCGCGCCCGGCTTGCGGCCTCCATCGCGTCCACGGGCACGCCGAAGCGGCTGAGGGTGGCGACGAGGTCGGCGCGGTCCACGGTGACCTGCTCCGTGTTGGCAATGTCCTTGACGGTGACCTTGCCCTCGGCCAGCTCGGACTCGCCGAGCAGGCACATGTAGGGGTAGCCCGCCTCCAGCGCGTTCTCGAGCCAGCGGCGCTCCAGCTTCTCCTTGAAGGGGGTCTCGGCGCGCACGCCCGCGGCCCAGAGCTCCTTGCACAGGCGCAGGCGCTCGACCAGGGGCACGCCGCCGCCCGCGGCCGCCACGAAGACGTCCACCGGCGGCCGCGAGAGGGCCTTGGTGGCCGCGTCCGCCGCGCGGGCCTTGGCCTCCACGATGGCGAATACGCGCTCGATGCCGATGCTCACGCCCACGCAGGGGACCTTGGCGCCCGACGCCGAGAACATGCCCACGAGGCTGTCATAGCGCCCGCCGGCCGCGATGGAGCCCACCGCCACGGCGCCGTCGAGCAGCACGGCCTCGTAGATGACGCCGCTGTAGTAGTCGAGGCCGCGCGCCAGCGACAGGTCCAGCGAGATGCGGTGCAGGCAGCCGAGGGCCTCAAGGTATCCGAAGAGCACGCGCAGCTCTGCCAGCGCGCTGGTGGCCTTGTCGCTGCCCGAGAACACCGAGGTGGACTCCAGCTCCGCGAGCAGGGCCATGGGCTCGCCGCGGCGCTGCACCAGCCGGCCGATGGCGTCGGCCACGTCGGGGGAGACGCCCTTCTCGCCGACGAGCTCCTCCCTGACGTCGGCCCAGGGCTCCTTGTCGAGCTTGTCGATGCTGGAGCAGACGGTGCGGACCTTGCCCGAGGGCACGCCGGCGAGCTCGAGGCAGCCGTCGAGCACGCCGCGGTGGTTGAGCTTGAACTGGAAGTCCCCGATGGGGAGGGATCCGAGGATCTCGCATGCCACGGAGATGACCTCCGCGTCGGGCACCATGAGCGCGTGGGAGCCGGCGATGTCGAAGTCGCACTGGTAGAACTCGCGGTAGCGGCCGCGGGTCATCTGCGGCTGGTCGCGCCGGTAGACGCGCGCGATGTGGAAGCGCTTGATCTTGTCGAGGCCGTGCGAGGCGACGAAGCGGGCGAAGGGCACGGTGAGGTCGTAGCGCAGGGAGAGCAGCTGGCCGCCCTGGTCGGCGAGGTGGTAGATGAGCTTGGCGCCCTCCTCACCGTACTTGCCGGTGAGCGTGTCGCGGTGCTCGAACACGGGGGTGTCGATCTCCACGGCGCCGTGGCGCTTGAACACGGAGCGGATGGCGGCGAAGACGGGCTCGCGCACGCGCATCTCCTGGGGGCCGTAGTCGCGGGTGCCCTTGGCGATCTTGGCGTCCGCGCCCGCGGCGCCCACGGCCTGGACGCACTGCGTGGCCATGGCGGCGAGGCGGCCCGAGGCGGGGAGGGCGGGCGACGCAGCGCCGAGGGGGAGGAGGGCGCGCCACTCCGCCTCGGAGAGCGAGGGGGCGGTCCCCGCGCCCGCCCCGGCAGCGGCGGCCTCCGCGGGGGTGGTGGCCGCCGGGCAGGGGCGCTCGGCGAGGAGGCGCAGTCTGAGCTCGAAGAGGCCCCGGCCCACGCCCGCCGGGTTGACCGCGCCAGCCGCGCCCGCCCCGGCGGCCGCCGCGCCGCCCTTCTTGGCCGCTGCCTTACGCGCCGCCTTCTCCGCGGCCTTGGCCTTGGCCACTTCGTAGGCCTCCCGCTCCTTGTCGGACATGGCCGCCACGCGCTCCGCCTCCTTGGCCTTGCGCTCGGCGTCGGCGGCGGCGAACTCGGCGGCGCGCGCCTGCCTCGCTGCCTCCTTGACGGCGGCGGCGGCCACGGCCTCGGCCTCGTCGGTGTCGAGCGCCGCGGCGGAGGAGGCGGCCTCCGCGGCCACCGCCGCCACGGCCGACTGCACCGCCGCGAGGGCGTGCAGGGCTGCCGCCACGCACGCCTGGGACGCGGCGGAGGCGCCCATCGGCACGCGGATCGGGGCCACGGGCTCTGCCGCGGCGGCGGCGCCGGCCGCTGCCCCGGCCACGAGCCCCCGCCTGAAGGCTGCCCCGTCGAGCAGCTCCGCCGCTGAGGCGACGATGGCGCGGCAGGACGCCGCCAGGGAGGCGGCGGGGCGGGGGGCGAGCGCGAGGGCCTGCGGCTTGCCCTTGCCGCCCTTCTTCCCGCCCTTCTTGCCGCCGGCGGGGGCGGCGGGGGCGGCGGCCTCGGGCCCGGCGTTGACCTCCAGGCGGGCGGCGCGCTCGCCGGCGAGGGCCTCGTCGCGGGCGGCGCCGTGCACCTCGGCCGCGCCGGTGGCGGGGCCGGCGCCGATGCGCGAGGATGCCATCGTGAGGGTGCGGAGGGCGGAGGAGGAGGCGGCCCGGCCGGCAGTCACGGTGGCGGAGTCGACGTCGGTGGCGACGTCGTTCCCGAGGCGGCCGGCCTCCACGCTGAGAGCAGCGGCCACGTCGGCGGCCACGGCCAGCTCCCGGGCGGCGGACCCGGCCACGGCGGCGATGCCTGCAGCGGCGCCGTGGCTGGAGCAGATGACGGTCCACTCGTCGGCCGTGAGGCCGCCCTCCAGGCCGGCAGCCGCGGCCGCCGCGATGGCAGCGCTCACGGAGCTGGCAGAGGTCGCGTCAAAGGACGCGTCCTCGCCAAGCGCTCCCGCCTCGGGCAGCTGGGGTGCCGCGCCGGCGTTGAGCGAGTTGCAAAGCCACTCCGCGACCTCCGCCCGCACGCCGAGGCCCGCGCGCGCCACGCAGACGAGGATCCCAGCGCAGGCGGCGCGCGACGCCGCGGAGTTGGACGCGCCCATGCGGCAGCCGCTGGGCAGCGCAAGCCCCTCGGGCGCGGTGGTGAGAAGGGTCCCGGCCTTGGCCGAGGCGCTCATCTGCGGAAGTGGCAGGCCAGGGATCCCTCGCGGGGCGGTAGCGGGCGCGCGCCATGCGCGCGCGCTCGCGGGCGGGTCCCACGGGGAGGAGCCACGGGCGGCGGTGCGCGGCGCTGGGGCGACATGCGCCTGAAGGCGAGAGCGCTCACCTTGGCGCTGACGCTGGCGTCAAACATGGCCTGCCCGGTGCCGTCGACCACGGCGAGCAGCTCCTTGGGGGGCACCACGCGGTTGCCGAAGACGACTCGAGTCGCGAAGGCCATGGCTGCCATGGATGCACGGCCTGCTGGGTGGGGGCGGGCGCGCGCGCGTGGCGGCGGGCGGCGGCTCTGCCGGCAGAGTCGGACGCGCGCAAATGCAGCCGGAGTTGCCGGCGAGTGGCGAGTGCGGTGCCGTTGCGGCAAGCAGCGGCCGGCCGGGGAGGCGGGCACAGCGGCGCGGGCGGCCATGGCGGCTGGGTATGGCATTGCCGGGCACACCAACACCTACACGCGCGCCTCTGTGGGCAACTGGACGGAGGACAAGCTCGCGGACGAGGCCACGCGCAGGCGGGGCTTCGAGTTCACCCCGTTCGAGGCCACGACCGAGGCGCGGGCCAGGTTCTCGCACCCCGGGCGCGAGCCGGCTCGGGACCTCGGGCCCCGCCCGCTGCCGTCGACGGATGCGGACCCCCGCGCGGGGCAGCCGCCGCACATTCTGATGGCACACGGTCGCCGTTCGTTCGACCCCAAAGCCGACGACCCGACTCGCTTTGCGAGCATGTCGCACACGATGCACTCTTCTGCTGTTGCCGCCATGCCGCTGAGCTCCACCGACGCTCTGGCCGAGCCGGACCGGCGGCGAGCGGGCGTGGAGGCCGCACTCATCGGCGGCAACCGCACCGGTCTGATGACGATGCGCGAGAAGACCGTGAGAGCGCCTCTGGGCCGCCGCGCAGCTGCCGCTTTCCGCACGCGCCGCCCTTGGGGCCTGCTGGGGCCTCGCGCCCCGTGCTGGGCGCTGGGCCCTGCCTGCGTCCGTCGCGCGCTGGCGCCACCCCCGCCCCTGGCCCGTTGCTGCCTCCCCCCCCCCCCCCCCCCCCGCCACGTCACACACACCATGCGCCTCGCCGCGAACGCCCGGTTCTGTCGCCCCCTGCGCGCGCTCTCTCCTCCCCTGGCGCTCTCGCAGCTCATGGTGGGGGCCGACCCCCGCGACCCCCGCGGCGCAGGCGGGGGCGGAGGCCGGCCAGCCCCTGCGGGGGCCGGCGCCACCGCCTTCTCGACCACGTCGCGCCTCGCCACCAAGCCCACGGAGGACGCCCTCCGCATCAGCACGGCGCTGCGGGGCGGGGACGCCTCGGCCTCGGCGGCGGCTGCCTCCTCGCCCGGCGTGGAGACGATCACCATCCCCGACGGCCTCGGCGGCACGGTGACGCGGGTGGTCGGGAAGCCCTCCACCCGCAAGCCAGGGTTCACCGCATCGTTTGCGACCAACCGCACGATGAGGGGCTGACCCGCTGGCCGTTGCGTTGCGTGTTGCGTGCCCGTGGCCGACCGGCGCGCGCGAGATTGCCGTGACAAGGCGCTGGCTCGCTCGGGTGACTGCTGTCAGGTGCTGGGGCCAGCACGCCGGCACGGGCTTGGTTCAGCCTCAGGCAGGCCGGACGCCCGCCGGCACACACGCACACGTCTGTGACCTAGGAGAGCAGCAGCCGCCCGCTGGGCGCTGCGGGGCAGCCAGCCAGCGACACGCGGCCGAGGGCACCCACCACCCCGCGCCCTCTCGCGGGGGCTCGGCCACGGGCACCCTCCGACACAAACACGAATGCACACAGAGTGAGAGAGAGCGCGCGCCTCACAGACACAGACACAGTCATACGAGCACACGCACATGCACGCACGCACGCACGCCCCCCCCCCCCGCGGCCGCCTCACTGCGAAGTGACGCAGGCCACGACGTGGGCGGGGACGAATGCGGTGAGCGTGTCGCGCGGGAGGCCCAGGAGGTCGATGACGGTCTGCATGATGACCACGGCGTTGACGACGGCGGCGGGGACGGGCTGAGGCCGCTTGGCGATGAGGGCGACGTGGATGGCGGAGCGGACGTACTGGCCGAGGAAGCCAAAGGTGGAGCGGAACACGCGGGGGTGCAGCTGCCTCAGGAGGGTGGCGATGCCGGCGCAGAAGGGCACGCCGTCGACGTCGATGGCCCCGCGGCTGAAGTCGGACTGGACCAGGGTGCGGAAGTCGGTGTCGTACCGGAAGCGAGGGGCGTTGACGAGGACGATGAGGGCGAGCCAGAGGTCGAGGAGGGGGGTGGCGTCGCGGGTGACGTAGATGCGGTGCATGGGGTCCGCCACGCCACACTGCTGCAGCAAGGCCGCCAGCTGGGGCAGGAGGGGGTTCTCGGCCGTCGGGAAGGCGTTGTCGGCAGGGCGGTGGTAGTGGCGCCTCACGTCGTTGAGCACCGCCTCGTTGAGGGTGTCGGCCGCGGAGAAGAGGAGGCCGGACTCCAGCGAGGAGGCCTGCCGGAGCTGGTGCGCGAGGGCGCGGCGGAGGAGCTGCGAGTGGCCCAGGGCCACGACGTCGGCGGTTGCCGCTCCCAGCTGCGTGCTCAGGCGCTTGCAGACGGCGTCGTGGACGAAGACGCCGCGGGTGAGGAGGGCCGTGGTGGGGATGAGGTCGGCGCGGAAGCTGGTGAGGACCTCAGACGCGCCGGCGCGCATCTCCGCCACGAAGCGGCGGAGGCCGCGGTCAACGTGCCTGACTGCCTGGAAGCCCAGCAGGCGGTCGAGGCCGACGAGGCCGGGCACCCCCACGCAGTCGCGGAGGGCGGCGAGCATGCGCAGGCCGGCGAACTCCACCCCCTCGGGGGTGAACCAGCCGTCGGCAGCGGGGCTGAAGACGGTGAGGCCGGGGCGGGTCAGCGCCTCGAGCGCGCAGAGCGTGCGGCCGAGGAAGCCAAAGGTGACGTCGCCGTCGCGGGAGGTGAGGAGGGGGATGGGGGCCGCCGCGGACTGGTGGATGGATGCGTCGGGCGCCACCCGCTTGCGGACGAAGCGGTTGGCCTCCTGCTCCGCGTAAAAGGCGAACGCGCGGCTCACCTCCTCCTGCCACATGCGCAGGCCGGTGATGCCGATGAAGTCCTGGATGTACTCCACCGAGGCGTGCAGGCTGCGCAGGGTGTGGCCGGCTGCCGCCATCGCGGACAGCACGGAGGCGCGCGGGTCGTGGCCGCGCGGGGCCTTGGTGCCGTCGAGGCCGGAGAGGTCGAAGACGAGGGCCTCGTCGAGCGCCCGCACCACCCGGGCCACGAGCTGCTTGCGGATGCCGTCGTGGAGGATGGCGCGGGGGTCGAGCTGGATGACGCCCAGGAGGGCCTTCTCCTGGCGAACCACGCCGTCGGTGAAGACGGCGATCTGGTGGGTGCGGAGGGCGAGCTCGTGGCGCGCCTCGAGCCGGGCGAGGGAGGAGAGGTGCCCCACTTCAAAGGTGACCGGCGTGTCCACGAGCGACTCGGAGCGCACGCGAGCGACGCGCTCGAGGACCTGGAACACGACGAGGGGCACGGCCTCCATGACCCGGCGCACGAAGGCGACGAGCTGCGTGGAGTAGTGCTTCGCGATGGACTCCAGGTCCTTGGAGCCGGCCTGCACCACGCGGGCCACGGGGATGTTGAGGATGGAGGTGAGCTTGTGGAAGAGCGCTCGCATCGAGGCCAGGGCGGCGGGGGAGCGCTGGATGCGGTCGTGCATCATGGGGAGGAGGGACTCGATGATGGTCCCCCACGCGTAGGAGAGGTCGGCGATGAGCTCCGTGTGCTGCACGACCGACTCCTCCACGTTGAGCAGGCGCACCATGCCGCCCAGGCGGTCGGCCGTGGTGCGCAGAAACTCGACCACGATGGGGTGTGAGTCCACCGACTCGAACTCCTGCACCTCGCGCAGGGCCAGAACCAGCTTGTGGACCTTGCGGCCGGCCACGGTCGGCCGCGACGGGTCGAGCGCGTTGACCTCCCCGGCGAGGCGCAGGAACCACTCGGCCAGCCCCTCGTCCGTGTCGATGTCCGACGGGATGGTGCCCTGGAACAGCGCGGCCAGCTGGCTCAGCTGCGAGCTCACCAGCGCCTGCGCCTCGGCCCAGCTGGCCGCCCGCTTGTCGATCACGTCGTTGAGCAGGCCCTTGAGGCGGAACTCGAACTCGGCGGTGCGGAGCAGCATGTCCAGCATCTCGTCGTCGGGGGGCGCGTGCTCCAGGACCGCGGCGCGGAACCCTGCGTGCGCCGTGTGGCGGTGCAGCATCAGCCAGCGCAGGGCGATGTTCGACTCCCGGAGCACGTCCAGGACGGCCTTGACGCCGTCCGTCACGGTGGTCTCGGTCAGGGCGCCCTCGGCGAGCAGCTCGCGGAGCGAGGCGTCGGCCCGCCGCTGCTGCTCCGCCGCCCGCCGGGCGAGCTCCGACACGCGGTCGGGCCGCAGCGTGTCCGTCTGCATCGCCGCCATGGCCGCGGGGAACTCGGCCCACTCGCGGGAGAGGTCCACGGTGAACCCCATGTAGACAGGCAGCACCCAGCTGTCGGAGAAGTGGCGGTCCACGAGCTCGCGCATCTTGCTGCGGTCGCGGATGAGGTCGGCCGGGGCGAAGTGCAGCACCACGTACACCAGGGCCGCCTGCTGCGCCAGCGCCGCCGAGCGGTGGTCCGGCCGCGGGAAGATCTTGAGCTTGTTGTAGATGTCGTCGCTGCGCAGCGTGCCGAGCAGCTGGGAGACGGCGGCCGCTGGGAGGGGCGCCCGGGCAAAGAGGGCGAGCGGGTACTGCTTCGGCCGGCAGCCCCCCAGGGCCTCGGCGTAGGCGCGGTTGTGCGCGCGGGAGCCGTGCGGGCCGGCGCGGAGCGCCAGCACGTCGGCGCGGCGCTCGGCAAAGCGCCGGTCGAGGAACCCGGAGTCCTTGCAGAGGCGAGACACGGGCTCCACGTTGCGGGCCGCGCCCTCGCCCTGGTAGCGAAGGTGGGCGACCACCAGCCGCTCGCGCGCGACGCCGGGGATCTTGCGGTCCATCAGCAGGAGCATCATGCCCTTGAGCGCCATGGCCTCCGCCACGAGCTGCCTGCCGTCAGTGTCCAGGAGGACCGCCTCCATGGTCGACTGGATGAAGAATCCTTCGTCAAGCTGCTCCAGGAAGGAGCGCAGGTCCTCGTGGTACTTCCAAATGGAATCGAACAGGGTGTAGAAGCGGCCCACGATGGCCTCGTGCGTGGCCTGGCTCTCGTCGTCCAGGTCGGAGAGCTCCACGCTGTCCGACACTTGCGAGTCGAACACCTCGGGCTCGCTCATGTACCGCTGCGTGAACAGAACCGGGGCATACCTCGCCGCGGTGGCCCGCTCCGCCGGATCGCAAAGCTCCACCCCCAGGAAGGCGGCGGGCACGTGCTCCGCCAGGCGCGAGAGCTCGGCAATGATTGCGCTTCCGCGAGAGCACAGCCGCAGGATCGTCTGCCCGCACACGCCCTCGAGCAGAGGCTCTTCCGCGTCATTGAACACCGCGCTGGCCGCCATGTCGGCAGACAGCAGGCCGGACGGGGGGATGGGGCGGGCGGTGGGAGAAGGGGCTGTGGCCGCAGCAAGCTGGAGGTGCGCAAGCTGCCGAGCCGCGAGCCGCTCCGATGGGCCTGCCGCGCGCCGTGGAGAGGGGTGCGAGCGGGTTCCGGTTGCGGACGCTTCCGGGCGCGGGGAGGGCGCAGGCGGCGCTCAAGGGTGTGCCGGAGGAGCCGCCGCGCGCCGCGCGCGCTTTTCGTCGCGGCAGGCTTTGACGGCTCGCGGTTGTTGAAGCCGCCAAGCTGCACAGAGTTGGGCGTTGTTGAGGCTGCGCGAGTCCCCTCAACTACGGCGAACTACGCGGGCCCTGAGCGGGAACTCTGCCGGCAACGACGCGTGCAGCGCGGCACCCGCGACAGCGCTGCGCCTTGCCCGCTACAGGCGGACGGGGGGCGGCCGCCGCCCCGAGGGGGATGTTCGATGAGGCTTTCATGGTGCTGGCCACCATGGTGGTTCTGCTCATGGGACCAGGCTTTGCGTTGCTCGAGGCCGTGAGCGCGACAAGCGATGTGGCCTGACGGCACTTGCCTGCTTCCCCTGCCGCGGGCGCCGCTGCGAGCAGTGTCGCTAGGCGCGGCTGCGCAAAGCCGGGAACGCGGCGGGGCTGGGCGACTGCCGCCGGCTGCGGCCGCCCCCGCTGCCGCGCCGCGGCAATGGGGGGCGGCGGCGTGCCGGGTTGAAGCTGCTTGTGCGCCTTGGTCCGCGTCCGCCCGAGCGGAACGCCGCTCGGCCCTGCCCCCGCCCGGACCCCTTGCCCCTCGCTGCCCCCAATCCCGCCGTGCTTGGCCGCGTGGGCCCGCTCGTGCTCTCCCCTGTGCCGCAGGGGGCGGCCCACTCGTCCAGCGCGGTTCACCTGCTGATGAAGAACTTCGTGGACTGCTGCATCAGCGGGGTCGCCTTTTGGTCGGTCGGCTACGCCATCGCCTTCGGAGTCGGACCTGGCCACTCTGAGGCAAGCTTCGCGGGCGCTTCGGGGTTCTTCCTTGTGGACGTGAACCTTGCAAAGTTCTTCGCGCAGTACGCGTACGCCGCGAACGCTGCAACCATCTTTGGCGGAAGCGTGGCCGGGCGCACGCGCTTCCTGGCCTACGTGGTGGTGGCCATGTGCATCGCGGCGTTCGTGTACCCCGTCGCCGCCCACTGGGCGTGGGGCCCAGGCGGCTGGCTGGGAGCGCGGGGATTCATCGACTTCAGCGGCGGCTGCATCGTCCACGTCGTGGGCGGGCTGGTGGGCCTCGTCGGCGCCGCCCTGCTCGGCCCGCGCATCGAGGCCAAGGGATGCGCGCTGCCGGAGAGCGCCGGCGAGGCCGACCGGCGGCGGCAGGCAGCGGAGGAGCACGAGGAGCGTGCGGCCGCGGCAGACGCCTCCCCGGGGCGGCCGCAGGTCTGCCCGCGGCAGGGCTGCTGCGCCCGCGGCCCGTGCTGCTGCTGCTTCGGCTGGCCCTCGCGGCGCAGGTGCTGCGACTGCTTCTGCTCGTCGCTGGGGCGCCTTTGCGGGATGCTGGACACCTCGTGCGACTGGGAGGAGCTGCAACCCGTGGAGAACAGGGGGTCGGGGGGCAGGGGCTGCCTCGGCACGCTGGTGGGGCCGGTCTGCGGCGGGCCGCTGCGCCGGTGGGAAGAGGAGGAGGAGGAGGAGGAGCAGCTGGCCGAGCGGGCGTCGCTGAGGAGCGGCGGCGCCACCGCCTCCTCCTCCTCCCCGCCCCCGCCGGTGGTGCCAGAGGGCGGGGCTCCAGCGGATGGGGCCGACGGCGGGGACGGGGCGGGCAATGGCACTCGTGCCGCCGCGGGCACGGCGGGGATCCCCGCCAGCCAGGCATCGCCCGGGCGCGCCGGAGAGAGCGCTGTGGTGCGGGTGTGGCCGGACGACGACAGCACGGCGCCTGGGGGCGCCGATGGGCGGCCCACGGTGCCGCGGCGGCGCCAGCTCCCAGCGGGCCTCGAGGCCTCGGCCGCGGAGAGTCGCGCCGCTGGCGCGGCAGGGCCGCGCGAGGACATCGCCGACCCCGACCGCCGGATCAGCGCCGACTCGGCCGACCGGCTGACATCCAGCGGCCCGGCGCCGGGCGGCGAGCGGCGCCGCGGCCTGCGCTGCTGCCTGCGGTTTCGCGAGGGCTTTTGGGCCCCGATCGCGCCCCTGCGCCGCAGCGTGCCGCACCACCGGCCGTTCATGCTGCTGGGAGTGTGGCTGCTGGCGGCCACCTGGCCGGCGTTCAACGTGCTCTCGGTGGCCTTTCTGCCGGACAACATATCGGACGACGTCCGGGGCCGCGTGGCGGGGCGCTGCGCCACCAACACGATGCTGGCGCTCTCGGCGGCAGGCACGGTCCAGTACCTGCTGCAGCGCTCGGCCGGCGCCACGGCCCGGTACAGCCTGGCTGAGTTCTGCAACGCGGTGCTGGGCGGGGCGGTGTCGGTCACGGCGGGCTGCGCGGTGATGCAGCCGTGGGCGGCCATTGTGGTGGGGACGGTTGCTTCCGTGGTGGTGGGGTGGGCGTCGAGGATGCAGCGGCTGGTCGGGCTGGACGACCCGCTGGACGCGGCGCCAGTCCACGCGGCCTGCGGGGCGTGGGGCACCATCGCGCTGGGCCTGCTTGCCGACACGTCGCTGATGGCGGACATTGGGAGGGCGACGCCGGGCGAGGGGGGCATGGTCGTGGCCGAGGGCGCGGGCCAGCTGGGCGCGCAGCTGACGGGGCTGCTGGCCGTGGCCACGTGGGCGGTGCTGGCGTCGCTGCTGGTGTTCGGGGCGCTGACGTGGTGGGGCCAGCTTCGCGTGGCGGACGAGCAGCAGGTGCTGGGCATGGACCTGACCAAGCACGACGCGGAGCACGCGTACCCCGAGTTCGAGCTCAGGCGCGTCAGGGGCACGGAGCTGCGCCGCGACGGGGGCATGGTGACCTCCGGGGCGGAGGGCGACGAGGACGCGCAGTCGGTGCAGCGGGCGTGGGCGCAGGAGCGGGCAATGCGGCTCGGCGCCACGGGCGGGGGGCCGGGCCACGTGTCCGACCTGCCGAGCCCGTGGGCGCACGCCCCCGCAGGCACAGGGGCTGTGACGGCGGGCGGGGGCTGGGCCACGGCCTGGGCCCACGCCTGGCCGCTGGCGCACCCGATGGCGGCGGCGTCGCCGGACGCCGCGTCCAGCCCGCAGTTTTCGCCCTTCATCGGCCCGATGGGCGGCGGGGCCCTTCCCGACGGCGGGTGGCACCGCGCCGCCAACGCGGTGACGTGGGGCGGCATGAGCGTGCCGGTGGTGCCTCGGGAGAACAGGCTGCTTCGTATCTTCGGCCAACCCGCCGGGGCGCAGGAGCAGGACCCCGTTGGGCAGACGGACCCCGCCCACAGGCTGGCGACCGCCGGGCCGGACGTGGCTCCCGAGACGGCCGCCGTGCCGCAGGGGGCCGTGCACGTGATGAGGCCCATCGCCGAGACGTCGCGCGAGGAGGAGGCGAGGCGCAGCCGCAGCAGCAGCGCGGACAGCCTGGGCAGCCCCGCCATGCGCTCCCTGCGGTCGCTGAGGACGTCGACGCCGACGGGACAGCCGGACGTGGGGGAAGGGACGGCAGAGCCGGTGCCGTCGGGCGCTGAGTTCCGCCGCCGATCGGACGCGGGCGACGAGGGCCAGGGTCGGCGCCCACGGGGCTCGGACCGGATCCGGCCCTTGCGCCGGCGGGATCGGTGCTTCTCGGGCGATGCCACGGACGCCACGAGCGACGTCAGCAGGAGCGGCAGCGGCAGCCGCAGCGGCAGCCGCAGCGGCAGCCGCAGCGGCGGCGGGGGACGCGCCCACGCTCGAAGCGGGAGCGGCAACAGCGGCAACAGCGGCGTTGGCAGCTACGCTGACACGGCCAGCCAGCGGCCGGCCAGCGGCAACAGCTTCGGCGGCAGCGCGCGCCTCTCAGCCAGCGCGAGCCTGGCCAGCAGCGAGCAGGCGGGCCAGAGCGCCGACGGCGCGGACACAGCCGCGGACCCGCGCGCCGCGGCCGGGGGCGGGAACGCAGGAGCTGGCAGCGGGCTCCGCGAGGGCGAGCGGCGGCCAGGGTTGGACGCGCTGCCGCGGCCGGGCCCAGCCGGGTCGGCGCGCACTCCTGCGGCGCCTGCTCACGCTCCCCCGCCCCTGGCACCGCCCCTGCGGCAGGCTGCCCAGCTCGCCGCGCCCCCGTGGGGCGACGAGCCTGCGGGAGCGGGACACGGCCCTGCGTGGTCCGCCGCCGTTCCGCTCTCCCAGGCCGGCCCAGCGTTCGGCGGGCACCCCGCGATGTGGGGGGGGGGCGCGGGTTTGGCCCTGCCGGGGGGCCTGCCGCCCGGGACGGCCTTCGTTCCCCTTCAGCCCGGCGTGGGGCAGCCGTGGCAGCAGCCGCTGATGTGGGGCGCCATGGGCCCGGGAGGCCAGTTGCTGCTCCAGCCCGCGCCAGCTGCGGGCCCTGGCGGCGGCGGCCATTGGCCCGTCGTCCACCCATCGCTAATGGACCAGCAGCTTGGCCTGCGGCTGGCTGGGTACGCGCCCGGGCTCCTAGCCAGCAACCCGTGGGGGAACGGCCCGCCCAGGCACGCTAGCGACGCGATCCAGCACGCCCACGGTGCGCCTCCCGACTTCCCGCCCCCAGCGGCGGCGGGTGCCGCGCCGGTGCCGCTGGTGGGCGCCGGCGCGCCGCTGCCCGCCTTCGACAACATGCAGCCCAGGGCCCTGTCACGCCTCGCCAGCGACCTGTCGGCCTCGTCGGCCAAGGGGACGGGCGCGGACCCGAGCGACAGCGGGGCGGAGAGCGGGTCCATGTGGTGGGCCGGCGTGCCCCGCGGCACTCGGCACGAGCTTCGCAGGCCTGGGCGGAGCGCCAGCGACGACGATGACAGCCTTGCTGCCGAGCAGATCGAGCTCCCGCCGCCGCAGGAGCGCCCGAGGGGCGCCTCTCCGCACCCCACTGGAGCCGCCGCCGCTGAGGGGGAGCGCGCTGCGCGCGACAGCGACTCAGCTCCTCGTCCCAGCGCGCCCCCGGCAGGCCCTGCTCAGCTGTTCGACCTCGCCCCCGGCCCCAGCTAGGGCAAGCTGGCAGTGCGTGCACTGCGGCCGCCCACGTCCCCAGAGAGTGTTGCATCTGTGAAACACTGCAATGCGTCCCCCGGCGCCAAGCCGGCGCGGCGGCGGGGGGGGAGGGGGGTGCACCAACAACCAACGATGAACCAGGCTCTGCGATCACACGCGGCAAGCAAGCCCGCAACCATACGCGCATGTAGGTTTACACCCCCTTTTTGCGCGCTCCATCACCCCGATTCCCCGTTGCCATCGGAGTGCGGCGTTCCGCTCCGATTCCAAATTTTCACTGGCGGCTCTGCCGCTCGGGCCAACCGCTCCGCCCCCGCCCCGAGAAGCACACGAAGTCGAATGGCAGCTGCTACAGTCGCTTCTTCCTCCTCCACTGGCGCCGCTGCAGCGGCCGCCAGCACTGAGGGGGAGCACGTGCTCACCACGCCCTGGGTGCTTTGGGAAGAGAGGGATAGCGCGGACAAGGGTCCGGACGAAAAGTGGGGGGACCTGCTCATCCCCGTGGGCGAGTTCAGCACGGTTGAGCAGTTTTGGAGGCTCTGGACGCACGTCCCCAAGCTCACGTGAGGCCCCGGGCTCGGGCTGGGCAAGGACTGCGCAAGCTCTGTTGACTTCAGCGAAGCCATCAAGCGTTGCCGCCGACGAGCGCGCCAACCGACTGCCGCCTGGCCCCTGCCGTGCCGTTCCTGTCCCCGCAGCCAGCTCCTTTCCAGCCATGCTGGGCCGTGCAAGGTCACCCGCAAGGGCGCCGACGGCGGCAAGGAGCGCACTGGCGGCGTGAAGGGGCTGATGATCTTCAGAAAGGGAATTCGCCCCGCCATGGAGCACAAGGGCGAGGACGGCAAGCCCTTGACCACCCACAGACTGCGCTCGGACCAGAACTCGATCCGCAGTGAGTATTGGCATGCTGCGCATGCGGCGCGGAGCAAGTTGTGGCATCGCGGCTGCTTGCGCTCCGTTCCGAACGACCTCCCCAGCTGTCACGCCCCCGCTCGCGTCCGTGCACGTGCCCCTCGATGTTGGCGCCGCAGCCCCACAGGAAGCCGACCACTGGGAGAAGGCGTGGGAGACCCTCATCCTGTCGCTGATCGGCGAGTCGCTGCCCAGCGCAAGCGCCATCAACGGGGCGTACCTGAGCGACAAGACGCGCCGGGGGCGCGTCATGTTCCGCCTGGAGCTCTGGTCGACGAAGATGCTCGACTCCTCGGTGTCCAGGATGTGCCAGGAGGCCCTCAGCGCCGCCAAGCCCAAGCAGTTCTCCGTCAAGGTCTGAGGACGCCCAATGATCAATGACCCCTCCCCCTTCCTCTCCCCAGAGCGACCCTTTCGTCGTGTGCATGTCCTGTGTCGTGCGGAGCTTGCGTTGGGTGGGACCACGTCCCCGGCCATTCAGTTGATGCGGGGCCATCGCAGAAACTCAGCTTCACACCGCCAGCGTGCAATTGCCCTCGTCGACACAGGCACCCGATCCCTCACCGAACCATCACGAGGCACCGGGGCAGATCAGGCCCTGGGCGGCATCTGCTCGGCGTGCGGGTGGGTCATGGTTTCCTCGCCCTTCCGGCACCGGCTGAACTGAGAAAGCGAAATGGTCCCGGCGCCAAGGGATGGCGCAACAGGCTCGGCACGACATAGTGTCGGCGAGGGGTAAACAGCACGTGGTGGCCATCCTCCACTCCGTCTCCACCCAAGACAGGCAGAACTAACTGCACCGCCGCGACATGCGCTTCGCGTCTCGCCAGCGAAAGAGCAGGTTTGGCGCAGCTCGCAAACGCACTGGAGTTCATGTCATGAGGTCAAAGCTATTGTTGCCACGCTCAGCGTCGTCGCGAAGCCTGGACGAAGTGAAGAAACATTCCAAGACCAAGCGGCTACAATCAGCTCCAAAGTGCAGGCCAGGCAACTTGTGCTCACGAAGCCCTGGTGCATTCAGCACTTGTGCTGCAACTGAGGCCTAAGGGGCAGCAACTGCAGGGCTCTTGCAAATCTCAACCTTGTTCGGAAGAATGCCCAGACACAGGCCAGGCGAAAAACAATCGTTCCTGCCCAAGGACCTCCGAGTTGGAACGAAGCAAGCGAAGCCGTCCCGACAGCCTGGCAACCGCAGGATATCCCGAAGCAAGAGCACACCCAAGAATGCTGTGCCTCGGCCTGGGCTCGTTCAGAGTTCCCACATTCGCGCGACGGCCGCGAAACTCGTCACACACCCCAGCAGAGGCAATTTGGACAGCGGCCCTTATGAGCTTTGGGGGCTCGCCACATCAGCCCCAAACGCAGCTGCACACCTTGACCCAGTCGTCACCAGCTCCACTGTCGAGAATTGACCATGCGCTGCTCAACGGAACCCAGCATGCACTTCAAGCTGCTGGTGCAGCAAACTGCAACCAACCAGCCACCACTCTGAACTCGCACTCTCCCTCTTTCTCCTTCCATCTCACTGAAGAATCAACTTCAAGCACTAGCGGCACCCTTGCTGCATTCCTCCGTTGCGACAACGCTACAGGCCACTGGTTGCGGGCTGAATCGAAGACAACGTCTTCGTTCAAAATCCGAACGAGCAGGAAAAAATCGAATCTCAGGCCTCAAAGTCCTGCGGCGAGCAATCACCAGTGTCCTAGTGGGTTGGCTGGCGTCTTGCGCTTGCAAGCATCAGGTGAGAATGCGACAATGTCAGAACATGGTGAAACGGACCAACCCTGTGGTGAGGAAACAGACAGAGACTTCGATGCCGACCGACACAAATGCCATGGCAAGGATCACAAACCTTTGCAGCTGGATTGGCTGATGGCGGGTGCTGAGGCAAGGCCACGCCGAGCTGCTGCGGACAATCTTCGCAAGGCTGTGAGGGTTGAAGGATGAGTTCCTGGCACTGAACAGTCTGTCAGCTTTGGCCCCGGGGGCACCCAATGTGCCATCAATTCTTGGTCATCAAGCGTGTGCCTGGGACATTGGCTGCTCGAAGATGGTGAAGCGGCACCAGCAAGCCATTCCAACGTAAGTTTGTGTCCGCAAAGCGCAAAGTGGCCCAAAAGCATGGCGAGGGTGTTTCCAGGGGCTCTCTCCGCAAACGCGAGGCTCAGAGCATTCGCCGCTTGGCTTGTTGCACGACATGCACATCTCGCCAGCAGTGCTTGTTTGTTTACAAGCTACTGAGCGCGTTCTGTCGGCAAAATGCTGCAGCAGCACAGCATCTGTGACGTATAGCATTGCCTTGTAGAGGGTCCAAGTCACAAGCTGAGCATCCAGGCTCGCGATTCGTCGCCCAAGTATTTGGCTACTGGCTGGATCAGACCAGAGCGTTGTGGAGCATGACTGGGAAGAGAATGACGCGTTGCGAGTTTGCGGATTCCAGGGAGCCCTTGTGTGCTGTGGTGTGTCTGAAGCAGAACGAGTGCGAGCATGAGCGTAAGTGACGTGTTTCGGCATTTGGTGTGGCAGGAACAAGCAGCGGCGGGATTGCAAATGCCAGCTTGTCAATAATGGCCCTGCCTGGTTTGGACGCTTCTCCGCAAGGTACGAACGGATGCAGATGATTGACACATCCCTTTGCCTCCGCTTGCGTCGGCAATCAGCTTCGCAAAACTGGCCACCGCAGCAAGTGTTTCACACCATGACTGTGCTCCTGCCAACCCAGCCGAGCAGGCTTCCAAGCCACCTGCAGCCTTCAGTGGGCCTCGGAGGCGAAGCTACAGCCCCTCCATCCAGCAATGCTGCAAAGGATGGGCCATTTCAGCGCCCTTACAGCCGGAACTGCGCACGCCCGAGAAACAAAGCTGCCCGCCGCTGTTGCAAGCTCAACGACGGTTTGCATCCTTCATGCAGTCCATTGTGCACGCGTCTCCTGTCAGACAGCCCCCGAGGCCGACCACGTGCCGTGTGATCCCTGGCTTACAGGAGGCACGCCCGTCCGGTGGCATGTTTCGGTCGCCTTGCATAAGGGGGTCCCATGTCGTCGCGACTCGTGTCGAGCAGACTTGGAAGGGTCGATCAGCCGGTCTGACAGGCACGGAGGTCACAGCCTCCTCTTCCCCGCGTCAGCTAGCGCCGTAGGGACGGATGAACAGTCACTAGGCCTTGCGGCCTGTTCCCCGAAACGAACATGAGTCCCTCGCGCAGCTCTTCTGGCCACTGATGGGTGGCGAGGCACTTCTCGTCGTGCCTCAGCTCGGCTGGCCCTTCACCCCTTGGAGTCCAGCAAGGAAAGGCTGAGGGTTTCCCTGCTTTCTCATGGGCGGCGCAAGGGCATGGATGGCGCGTGGTTCTGATTGCAAGCGCTCTCACGCCAACGATCGCTGCGTGAGCAGGCCGGAACTGCGAGGGGCCACCCCGCCAGCCTTACTGCCGCTAGCATAGTTGCCAGGTGTTCACCATGACACGCAGCGGTGTGGAATACTCGGAAGAGTTTCCAGCCGCTACAAAATTTTGCTACTGAGTGGGGGAAGACGGCAAGGCTTTGCATTTCAGACCTTCGAAGCTTTGCCCCAAGAGTTTACCTTGGGTCGTCCCTGCTTCTAAACGTTCAGAGCAGTTGCTCGTAAGACTGGCGTCGTCGATCAGGGTATGCGCTTTGCTTCCAATGCTGCCAACTTTTGTTCTACCCGGCACATTTCTGAGGATTCTTGCAAACAGCCATCGTTCCGCACCTGGCACTTTGGCCTGCGGATTACCACAAATGGAATCAGTTTCAAACGCCGATCCTCAAGGTGCGTGTGTTGTGTTTGTAGCGTCGCCCGATCGCTTCGCTGCTTCCCATCTGCAGGAGTGGGGTTTGAGGTCGTATGATGAAAACGGAGGGCAAATGACTCAAGGTTTGAGTTCGCCTTCGGCGTTGGTCCGTCTGAATGCCAAACCGCGTTCTCTTTAAAGCCCGTGCGCGACACGCGAAGGAGGTGGGTTCCAGGTCGCATCCTCGTCAGCCTCACTGAGCGCGGCAAGGGAACGCCGACGCCCAACGCACGCTAGTGGCAATGGGCGGCCGTATTGGTGGAATGTTCAGTGCAGTCGCAATATGCACTCAGCTCAGGAAAGGGTGCAGTTGCAGGTTGTCGGTACGGGGTCCGCGGAGGGCCGTGCCCACCCCGCGCCGTGACAACGCGGGGAGTCTACCGCACAAGTGCGCGCTCGGCATCCACCTCGCCCATGGCGCTCCGGCGCCTTCCAATGCAAAACCAGACTCCTCCCACCACGAGGAGCGTTGCGGCCACGCTGCCTGCGGCAGTTCCAACGACTTCTGCGGTCGTCGTTCCTGGCTGCTGCGGTGACGGCGCAGAGGATGGGTTCGGAATCGGGCCAGCAGACGGCGGCGCGGGTCCGCGCGGGCCGACAGGCCCTTGCTCGAGAATGAGGTTGCGCGGCGCGTATCCGCAGATGTTGTGGTTGCTCTCATCGCAGCAGTCAACGCGGGACTCCTGTCTGTGGTCAAGGATCCCGTAGCGGAACGTCACGCTGGAGTTGCCGTGTCCCACATCCACGACGAGCAGCTTGAACATCGCGCGCGTAGTCTGCCCGTCAGCAATTCTGAGGATGTAGATGTGGCCTGGGATTGGGAGCGCTTTGGCAGACGACTGCGTGCGGCTCAGGGTCTCAGCCAGCCCCGAGATGTTGCGAAACGTCTGAGGGCACGAGTTACTGCTCCCACATGTGTCGACGACAACAACCTGGCCCTCTGACACGTGAAGGGAGGCAAAGTACTGGCCGTCGCCGACGGTGTTGCAGTCGTCCCTGCCGATCAGGTCCGAGGCGGTTCCCAGGTCCGCAAACGCGGCCTGCTCTCCACCCTGAACGCCGGAAATGAGATACCCGGCGCCGTATGGGCCTGCGTGCAGCACAGGGCGCGGAGGGTGACAGGGTTTTTGATGTGAGCGCACGAGCTTTGCAGTCCGCGCCGTGTGGTGCGCAAGCCGCCTGGACCGGGGCTCACCGTACGAGATATCGCTGTTTGAGTTGAACTGCGTGAAGCCCCCGATGACTGAGCCACTGAGGGCCGAGAGCAGGTCCACGGTGCAGCTTTGCGGGTCATGGGCATACATGGTGACCAGGAAGGTCGACGCGTTGTGCGAGCGGACAACCGAAGCGCCGGCGCCGAGAGCTGGCGCTGCCAGCAGTGCAGTCAGCATTGCTAGGACCGAAAGCATGGCTGCTGCAAAGTCCTCCGCGAGTGCCTGGAGGGCTCGAGGAAAGAGCGTTCGATTGTAGAGCTTTTTTCCCCAACCCATTGCCGAGAAAGTATGGGGACAACTCGGCGCGCTCGAAATTTGCCAATGTAGAAGCTATGTATGGCGTGCAGCCGGCTTGGCGACGGATCGCAGTGCATCAATGCGCTCGCAGCAGCTGTGCCCAATCGAGCGTCGCCATCTGTCGGTGCCAAATGGGCTCCCACTGCGCCTGCTCCCGGCGATGCGACAAGAGCGACGAACGGGCGTGGCATGATGCGTGCCCGATCGCGCCTGCCGAGGGACGGCCGCGTGGCGATGCTGCTGGGCGCACTGGGTGCGAGGGGCGCAGTCGCCGCGTCGGGAGGCCCTTGCGGAAGCGAGGCAGCGCCACTCAAGCATCGAAGGCCAACAGCTGGCGGGACACGATCATGCGCATGACTTCGTTCGTGCCCTCGAGAATCTGGTGAACCCGCACGTCGCGGAGGAAGCGCTCGATGGGGTAGTCGCGCAAGTAGCCGTAGCCACCGTGCAGCTGCAAGGCGTCGTTGCAGATGGAAAAGGCGTTGTCAGTGGCAACCACCTTGGCCATGGCCGCATGGGCGCGGGCGTTGGAGTCCTTTGCGTCCAGCATGGCGGCAGCGGAGCGCACCATGGTGCGGGACGTGTGCAGGCGGATGGCCATGTCCGCCAGCTTGAACTGGATCGTCTGCTGCTCCGAGAGCGGCTTGCCGAACTGCTTGCGGCCGCGCACGTAGTCGCGCGCTTCGGTCAGGCAGCGGTGCGCGCCCCCCACCGAGCAGCTGGCGATGGAGAGCCGGCCGCTGTCCAGCGCCTTCATCGCGAACCGGAACCCGTCGCCCTCGGCGCCCACGAGGCGCGACTTGGGCACGCGCACGTCGTCGAAGGAGATGGCCGCGGTGGGCTGCGAGTTCCACCCCAGCTTCCGCTCGTTCGCGCCCCAGCTCAGGCCCTTGCTGTCGCTGTCAACAACGAAGCACGAGATGCCGCCGGGGCCGTCGCCCCCCGTGCGGGCCATGATCACGTACACATCGGACCTGCCGCCGCCGCTGATGAACATCTTGGATCCGGACAGAATGTAGTCGTCGCCGTCCTTGCGAGCGCGCGTCTGCAGCGAGCCGGCGTCGGAGCCCGCGTTGGGCTCGGTGAGGCAGTAGGAGGAGAAGCGCTCCATGGTGGCCAGGCTGGGGACAATCTCGGAGCGGAGCTCGTCGGACCCGAACTCGTCCACCAGCCAGGCGCACATGTTGTGGATGCTCAAATATGCCGTTGTGGACACGTCTGCGGTGGCCAGGGCCTCGTACAGGACCGAGGATGTGCTCCGGCCCATGCCCAGCCCGCCCATGTCCGGGCTGACGTTCATGGCAGCGAGGCCGAGCGAAGCAGCCTCGCGCAGCTCGTCCTCGGGAAAGTGCTTCTTCTCGTCCCACTCGCCGGCGAAGGGCGCCAGCTTCTCGTCAGCGAACCGCTTGACCATGTCAAAGTACGTCTTCTGCTCCTCGTCCAGGCCCACCGTTGCTGCGGAGAGCTCACGTCAAGGTGCAAGGCACGGCGCGTTGTTGCATGTCGAAGCGGCAGCCGCTGTGCGCTCAAGCGGACAAGCGGGGCCGCTCGTCGGTCGCACAGCACTGCCATAGCCCAGGACAGGACCGCGCGCGGGCGCCGCGGCCCTGGCCCAGCCGCGGCTCCGGGCCAGGGCGCACGCTGTTGGCGGCGGGGGAGCTCACGGTCGATGATGTCCAGTCCGGTGGAGGCAAAGCGCGCCGTTGCCCGCGCGGGGGCGGCGGCCACCGCCCTGGAGGCAGCGCGGGCAGCACGGGCGATCATCATGGCGTGGAGACGGTGCTCGTTCCGCTCAGGTGCAGGGCCTGGGTTGCGCTGACGGCAGCGCGAGTCGAGACGCAACACTGTTCCTGCAGAGCCGCAATTGGCGACGTTTTGGTAGTCGTGGCCGTCGCGCGTGGAAGCGTCCGGGGCGTGCACTCGATCGCAGCAGCGACGCCAAGGTCGTCCGCGCCTCGGCATTTGGCCGGAGCTGGGGGGAGGGCCGAGTGGGCGGGGTTTCGTGTGCGACTGATGGCGCGATTTGGCGGAGCAAGCGCGGGCAAACGCCGGCTGAACGCACAGGCCTGATCACTCTGATGCCACACCCGCTGCCCGTAGGCGAGCCTCCATTTCCGCGTTCTCGGCCTTGAGCTGCGAGGGAGGGGGCCGCAAGCCGCAGGCGCGGGGAGTACGCACGCGTCAGGTGGAGCGCTGCGCGCGCGGGAGAAGCCGGTTGCGTCCGCGCGGCGCACAGCAGGGGCCTCGGTCAGAGTGTGACGCGCGAGCGCTCCGGTCGGGGCGCGACTCACGAGTGAAAGGTCCCGCATGACGTCGTCGCGGTTTCGCGCGGCAGAGCGCTGCTTGAGGCTGTCGACGTGGAGCGCGAGGTCGCGCAGCTCGGCGTCCGCCGCAGCAGTGTCCCGGAGTGCCGTGAGCAGGGCGGCGAAGGCCTCCTGCAGGCTCGTGAAGGTCCTTGCCGCCTCGCGGTGCGGCGCCGAAGCGCGGTTTCGCTCCACCTCCTCGAAAATGGCGTCGTGCGTGGCAGCCCTCGACCTGGAGAGCACGCCGGCCAGTCGGCCTGACTCGGCCTGGACACGCGCGATGTCGCGCGCAATGCTGCGCTCCTCCGCCTCCTGCTTGCGGCTCTGCTTGACGATCCCGAGGATCCGCTCCACGTACTCCCGGCGGGAGGGCGCGTCCTTAGGCAGCGCCTCCTCCTTCCTCCGCAGGGCCAGCGCCTCCGCCTCCCGTTCCCGAACCGAGTCCGCGAGCGACCGCATCTCGCCGCGCAGCGCCGCCGCCTCCTCCTCCAGCTCTGCCGCCCTGGCTTCCGCCCTGGCGGCGCTGCCCCGCAGCTCTGCCGCCGCGTCCACGAGCGGGCGCCGGTGCGCCTCCCACTCCTCCGCCAGCGACGTCAGCCGCGCCTGCCGCTCCGCCACGTCGGCCCCCGCAGCGCGTCAGCTGCGGCCTCGTGGTCGCCCTCCGCCAGCTCCAGCGCGCGCTGCTGCAGGGCGAGCTCTGCCTCGGCGGCGGCGATTCTCTTCCGCAGCTCTGCCAGCCGATCCAGCTCTGCCAGCAGGGCGTCCTCGGTCGCCGAGCGCTTCGCGCGGGCCGCGGCCGCCCTGGAAGTGGCCGCCGAGCGTCGCTCCTCCTCGGCCGCGAGCTCTGCCGCCCTGTCAGCTGCCACCTCCTCGTCAGTGCGGGCGCGGTCGCCCTGGCCCGCGCCCTTGTCCTGGTCGTCCTCGCCCGCCCCTGTGCCGTCCGTCACGAGGGCCCTGTCCTGGGCAAACTCCGCGCTGAGCAGGAAGGCGTTGCGCCCCAGGTCCTCCCGTGACGCGCGCACGGCGGCTGCCAGCTGGGCCAGCCCCAGCCCCGAGAAGCCGCCTGCGCCGGACCCCGACACGGCCAGGCCGCCGCCCACGCCCGCTGCCTCGCCCTCCCCACAGGCGCCCCCGCCGGCGGCGGCACCCACCGCGAAGCCGCGTGCAGCCAGCGCGCGCGTGCGGGCAAATGCCGCCGCTTCCGCCTCCGCCGCGGCGTCCTGCCCGCCCGCCGCTGCGACCGCTGCTGCCCTTGCTCGGCGCACGACGGCGGTTTCCAGCAGGGAGTCGGCGAGGGACTGCGCGTCGCTCACCTGGGACGCCAGCGAGGCATCGGCGCGAAGCGGCACGGCGCGCACGGCCTTGCCCGACCCCCTGGCCTGGGCCACGAGCAGACGGTGGCGCGTCTCCGCCGAGGCCCCGCCCTCCTCCTCTGCCAGCACGGCGCGAGACGCGTCTCGGACCCGCTGCATGGCGCCGGGAGCAGGCTCCGGCTGGGCGGACCAGGCGCGAAGCGAGGCAATGGCTGCCTCCCGCGCGATGGCCTCTGGTCCCGAGGGCCCCGCCGCTCCCGCGTCGTCCTCCTCGGGGCGGGGCAGGCGGCCAGTCAGCCACTGGAGCACGTCGCGAGTCTCGGACGCGGAGGGGTACAGGAGGTGGTTGTAGGCGAACTCGCGAAGGTACCCCATGGCCTTCACAGCGGCGGCCATCTTGGCGCACATGCGGTGGCGCGCGCCCATGGAGGGCGGCAGCCGGCCTGGCAGCTTGGTCTTGCCCTCGGACGCCACGTCCACGCAGGCGGCAACCAGGCCCACGAGCTGCTCGCTCGTCATGGCCACGATGGAGGTCACAGACTTGGGCACTCGCCTGCGCAAGCGCACCATCGGACCACAGGGGGGGAGTTTGGGAAGCGGCACGTGAGCGCCCCTGAGGCCACCAAGCCGGGAGTCGCAGCGCAGCGGGCGCATGCCGGCAGCCCCCCGCCCCGCACCACCCCAAGTCCACCCCACACATGCGGGCCTGCGCGGGGCTGGCCAGCACCGGCTTGCCCGGGCGCGTTGCCCTTGGGGGGAAGCTCTGTGCCACAATCCTTGCCCAGGCGGCTCGGGGGCAGCGCATCGCGCCCTCGCCACGGCCGCAGCTCACACGCCGCCCTGGGCCATGGAGCGGAAAAGGATCTCATCAGCCTCGGCAAGGGCGCCCGACATGGGCGCTCGCGCGCTCTCGCGCCGCTCAGGAGTGCGGGGGCCGAGGTTGAACTCGGCAGGCCAGGTGCTGGCCAGGGCCGGGCTTCCGGGCAAGAGCGCGGCCCCTGCGCGTGGTTGCGAGGGAAAATGAGACCCATACCACGGCTTGTCATCGCCGTTCTTTGCACAGAGGGGTCTGGCTGGCGTGGGGTGGCCTCGCCGCTGTGCTGGGCACGGGCGCTGTGAGCTGCTGCATTCCGGAAGCCGCGCGCGCACGCAACCGGAGCTGCCAGAACATACAACACGAGCCTCGCGTTCGACGGGGCTATAGGGACGCAAGGGCGCGTTAAATGCCCTTTCTGCCCCGCATCGACACCACACGCGCGTGCCTCTGGGACGCGAGCAGGGCCATGCGCGCGCCCGTGCCGAGCGCGAGCGACAGCAGCGCCCCCCCCAGGAGCGACAGGGGCGAGCCCGCCACGGCCGAGCCCCAGGCGACAATGGTCCCAACCCCGGCCGGAGAGTCCTCCACCCAGGTGCCGCAGCCCCCGTGGGCGTGGTCTGCGGCCACGGCCAGCGCCGCTGCGGCCTCGAACGCCGCGTCCGCCTCCGCCAGCAGGTGCGCCGCCGCCGCAAGGAACCGCGCCCGCACACCGGGGGCCGGCTCCGCGCCTCCCGTCCCCGCCGCCGTCGCCGCGCGCCGCCTGCCGTCCGCGCCGCCGCTCGCCAGCCCCAGCGCCTCCCTTCCCAGCTCCGCGGCTCGGGCCTGCAGCCTGGCCGTGCCCGCCCAGCGGCTCACCAGCCCAGACCACAGCCGCGTGTCAAGCAGGTGCGCGTTGCTCTCGTCGATGCGGGCGGCCGACAGCATCGCCGACGCCGCCTGCAGCCGCGCTGCGGCCAGTCCCCGTACCAGCACGGACGGCCAGGCGAGGGCCACGGCGGCGCTCTCGCCCACCGACGTCACCGCCTCGCCCCACGAGCGCGCAGCCCACTGCCCGCGGCCCTCCGCGATGACGCTCCCCGGCGGCGGCAGGGCCCCGATCAGCCGCAGCACCGACCCCGCCGCCTTGGCTGTGGCGTCGACGTCGATCACCTCCACGTCGCCCCGCCGGCGGACCACAGCCACCACCACCACCGCCGGCCGCCCGTCCTCCTCCGCGGCCCCCTCGCCCATGTGGGCCACCCCCCAGTCGGCGTCCTTGCCCCCCTCCAGCGAGGGGACCAGCTCCTCGTCCACCAGCAACACCGGCAGCACCACGCCGCCCTCTGCAGTCTCGGCCTCGGCCGCCTGCTCGCTCAGCCGCGCGGCGCCCGAGCGGAACGTCCGCGCCATCGACCTCGCCAGCAGCCCCGTGCGGAGGGCAGGGGCACTCGGCCCCTCCTGTGCCTCTGTGGCACGGAACGACGTGGACGACGCAGAGCCATCGTCGGCGGGACCACGCGCCCCCACAGAGGACGCCAGCGCGGCCACAAGGGCAGGCGCCTCGCCGTACTGCTTGCTGCGAGGCGGGAGCGCGGGGGACGGGCCGCAAGCGGGCAAGCAGGCAAGCAGGGAGCGGGGGCGATCGCGATGGTGATGGCGGTGGCGACGGGACCCGGGCGACGATGGGCTGGGACGAGAGTGGGGGGCGGGGGGGGGGGGGGCGCAAAGCGGGCCGCGCCCCACGCGCGGTTCGCAGCGCGCCCCACGCGCGGTCCGTGGCGCAGGGCCATGAGGTCGGTCCCAGCGCCCCCTTCCCCTCCCCCGCAGCGCCCTCATGGCCCCACGCCAGCCTCCGCGCGCGGCCGGTTGCCTGCGCCGATGCGGGGGAGGGGCGGCGCCTAGGGCGGTCTCACATGTCAAGCGAGGACGTGACGCGCAGAAGAGGGGACGCGTTCGCGCGGGCCGACGCACGGTTGTTGCCGCCAGGGGCCAGCTGCTTGAGGGCCGACACGATGCTGCCAAGGTCAGGCGACGGTCCGTCGAGCCCGCCAGCCGCAAGGCGAGTCACCTGGAAGTGCAGCCGGGCGGGCGGCGCGCTCGCGAAGAGCGCGATTTCGGACGGCAGGCGGTCCACGCATGGGTGCGTCGCCAGCTTGGCCTGGTGAGAGGCCGCGACGCCGTGCCCAAGGCGCTGGGAGCAGTGCTTGTGCACCTCGATGCGGGGAATCCACGAGGGGAGCTCGTCGGTCAAGGGGGCCGACGGGCCCTCCTTGGCGCGGACGGAGTGGAGCAGCGCACTCATCGGCGCGCCGACCATCCAGGCCTGGCGTGCAGCCTTGCTGGCCTCGGGCGCGGCAGGGGCCGCCTTGCGCTGGGCCGCTGCCCGCTCGGCAAGCAGCGCGCCAAAGGCGGCAGCTGCGAGCAGCCACACACGCATTCTCCCTTGGGAAGGAGACGCACCCCGCCCCTGGAGACGCATGCCAGGCGTGGGGACCGGGCCGGCTGTGCCTGGGGCGGCAAGCCGGCCGCGCAAGCGACACCGCACTGCCGCGGTCAGAGGCGGCTCTGCCGCTCGTTCTTTTCGGCTCGCGGGGAGGCGTGCGCGCCCACTCTGCTGCGCGCCGCTCCGCTAGTGTGGTTGAGCGAAGCGAACAATGAGCGGAGCTGCTCCGGGGCGCAAGCGCCCGAGGCCCGGGCCTGAGGGCGAGCGCAGTGGAGGCGGCGGCGGGAGAGGTGGCGCGCCCGCTGGCGGCCGCGGTGGCGGCCGCGGCGGCGGCCGCGGCGGCGGTCGGGGAGGGGGCAAAAGCGGCGGCCGTGGTCGCGGCGGCAAGGCGGCGCGGCCCCGGCCTGAGACTGCCAGCCGGCGCGAGGCGGCCGAGGCCGCGCAGCTTGCCCGCCGCGTCGTCGCGGAGGCGCCCGAGAAGGGCACTCAGGACGCGACCGCGGAGCTGTTTTCGGAGCTGCCTCTGAGTCGCGCGACCCAGGCCGCGCTGACGTCGAACAAGTGGACGAAGCTGACGGACGTGCAGCGCGCGGCGGTGCCGCACGCGCTCGCGGGCCGCGACGTGCTGGGAGCCGCCAAGACTGGGTCCGGGAAGACGCTCGCCTTCCTCGTGCCCATCGTAGAGCTGCTCTTCCGCGAGCGGTGGTCCGCTGAGGACGGCGTGGGGGCCATCATCATCACGCCGACGCGGGAGCTTGCGCTTCAGATCATGCAGGCGCTGCGCCGCCTTGGCACGCGCCACCCCGACCTCACGGCGGGCCTCCTCTGCGGTGGCAAGGCGTTTTCCGAGGAGCAGGCCGTGCTGGGCCGCCTCAGCGTGGTGGTGGCCACCCCCGGCCGGCTCCAGCAGCACCTCGAGCAGAGCCCCGAGCTGGACACTTCGTCCCTCCGCGCGCTGGTGCTGGACGAGGCCGACCGCCTCCTCGACATGGGCTTCGCCCCCTCGATCAACGCCATCCTGGGCGCGCTGCCGACGGAGCGCCAGACCATGCTCTTCTCTGCCACGCAGACGAGGGATGTCTCCCGGCTCGCCTCCCTCAGCCTGCGCGACCCGGAGTACGTCAGCGTGCACGAGGCCGCGGTGGAGGCCACGCCCCGCCGGCTGGTGCAGGCCTACGTGGTGTGCCCGCTGGCGGACAAGGTGAACCTGCTGTGGTCGTTCGTCAAGGCCCACCTCAAGCAGCGCACCATCGTCTTCGTGTCGTCCACCAAGCAGGCGCGCTTCCTCTTCGAGGTCCTGCGCCGCCTCCGCCCCGGCGTGCCCGTGATGGAGCTGCACGGCCGCATCGCCCACGACAAGCGCACGGCCATCTACTCAGACTTCCTCAAGAAGAAGGCCGCCGTCATGCTCGCCACCGACGTCGCGGCGCGCGGCCTGGACTTCCCGGGCCTCGACTGGGTGCTGCAGCTGGACTGCCCGGAGGACGCCGCCACGTACATCCACCGCGTCGGCCGCACGGCCCGCTTCCGCATGCGCGGCAACGGCCTGCTCGTCCTCCTGCCCTCGGAGGCCCCCGCGATGCTGCAGCGCCTCCGCGACGCAAAGGTGCCCCTCAAGCGCATCACCATCGCTGCGGCGCAGGCGCGCTCCGTGCAGGGCCTCGTGGCGGCAGAGGTGGCCGCCGACTCCCACCTCCGCTACCTCGCCCAGCGCGCCTTCGCTTCCTATGTGCGCAGCGTCATGCTGCAGCCGGACTCGGAGGTGTTCGACGCGGCGGAGCTGGACGCCGACGCGCTGGCCACCTCCTACGGCCTGCCCTCCACGCCGCGAGCCAAGGCGCTCGAGGGCGCCAAGAGCCGGGAGGAGTCGTCGAAGCTGCGAAACCGGGACAGGAAGCTGCAGAGGCTGAAGGACGCGATCCGGTCGAAGCAGGACGACGACAAGGACGGCGACAGCGACGGCGATGGCGACAGCGGCAGCGACAACAGCAGCGGCAGCGACAGTGACGGCAAGCGGGCCAGGCAGGCGGCCAAAGCAAGGGCCGCCCCTGCCAGCGAAGAGGAGTTGGAGAGCGATTCGGACAGCGACTCCGAGAGCGACTTTGGCGGGGACGCCGGCGACGCCACCGACCTGCTCTGGCGCAAGGAGGGCGGCGGCGCCAAGGCGGACGACGGCAGGGCCGCAACTGCCGCGGAGCTGCTGGCGGGCATCGAGGGGCAGGATATGCCGGGCTGGCAGCGCGCTCGAGCGCAGCGGGTCACTGAGGGGGCCATCGAGACGGGCCGCCGGGCGGCCGGCGGGGCCGACGCCGGCTTCAAGCAGCTTGCGGCAGAGCTTGGGGCGAGCAAGGGCTCGGGGCGCAAGGCGTCCACAGCCGCGGTGGAGGCGCACGCGGCGGCCGTGGCCGCGCGGCTGCAGGCGCAGGACGGCGCCGATCGGGAGCGGGACCGGCTTCGCGTGCGCGCGAAGCACCGGTTGGAGCGGCTGCAGGCTAGGGGGCGCGAGGACGAGGACGATGACGACGATGAGGAGGACGGCGGGCATGGTGCGGTGCTCGGCGGCAGCAGTGACGATGACGACGACGACGACGACGACAGCGACGCCGGGAGCGCCGGCGACGAAGCCGCGGGCGACGATAGCGGTGATGACGACGACAGCGACGCGGAGGGTGCGGAGCTGCCCGCGAAGCGGCCCCGCGACGCGGCCAGTGACGGCGCCGCTGACGACGAGGCGGATCTTGAGGCCAAGGCGCTGAAGCTGCTCGAGGCGCGCGGCACCGCTGGGTGGTGAGGTCCGCGGCCTCGCGAGGGCGGCGCACTGCGTCCGTCCGTCTGTTCTCGTTGGCGCAGTGAGGCTTCTGTGTGGTGCGTGTGGTGCTGCCAGTGCTGCGGCCGACGGCCGGCCGTGGGGCAAGGGGGCGCGCGCTCCAGGTGCGAGGCAAGCCGGCCACACATCTCACGAAGGCGGCAGCCACTCTCGCGCCCGCTTTCCTCTCATGCAACCGAGGAAGAGGCGGGGGCTTGCAGGGGGCTGCCTCGCATGGGCCCGGGGCCGGTAACTTGATGCGTTCAGTGGAAGGCAGGGTGCCCGTGGGCGGCCTGCGCGGTCAGAGGTTGGCCTCGACGCGCTCGTCGGAGACGTAGTGGCCTCCCGCGGCGCACCGCCAGCCCATGGGCACGCGGCACCAGGAGTAGCCGGCGGGGCAGTTGCCCAGGCGCGCCAGCACCTCGAGGACCTCGGGGGGCGGCTTGTTGGGCGGCTCGAACTTGGCGACGACGTCGCGCAGGATCTCCTCGGCCTTCTCCTTGTCGCTGCTGAAGGAGAAGGACATGACGATGGTGAGCTTATTCTGCGGGTCCTTGATGAACCGCTTCAGCGACGGGAGGATGCGGATCTTGTCGTCGCTCATGCTCTGCGTCTCCAGCACGCCCACGAGCTCTTCGCAGGTCATGGGGTACACCAGACCGGGCCCCACGAGCAGCTCCAGCGCAGCCTCGAGGTCGGAGGAGAAGGTGAACTTGCCCAGCACGTCCATCAGCTGGGGGACAGTGAAGGGCGGGGTGGGCTTGGCCTTCACGGACGCGTCCAGGGCCGCCACCTTGTCGCTCCCCATGAAGCCGGCCTCGATGGCATCGAGCAGCTCTGCCATCTCGGCGTCGGAGCGCAGCCCGTCGTCCTCGATGGGGTACGAGGCAAGGCGGCCCGTCCGGGCGGCCGAGAAGCCGGACACCTTGGCGGCCGCCTCCTCCTTGTCGGACGACATGGAGAAGACCTCCGCGATGGGGTCAGTGTTGCTTGGGTCGCGGATCCGCGACTCGAACACGTCGAGCGCCTCCATCTTGTCCGAGGACATGCTCACCTCCTCAAGCAGCGCCGCAACTTGCTTGGTCGTGAACACGTACGACTGGCACAGAGTGCGGAGCACGGCGAGCTTGGCGCTGGAGAAAGACGCGTCGGACAGCGCTGACTTGGCCTCATCAATCTTGTCGTCAGTGAACTCGACGCCCACGACGGACCCGGAGCCGGCTGCTGCTGCCATTTTGCGCGGGGGCAAAGGGGGTTGGGCCTTGGCCGCGATGCGGAGAGGAGTGCCCCGATCCAGAGGCGTGACGGGGTCTGCACAAGCTTCAACAATGCAGAGCGGAGCGCGCGGAAAAATTGCCACGGTTGCGGATCGCAACTCGCGCCCCGGGGCCGCGATCCAGCTCGCGGGGCGGGGCTCGCACGCACGGGCGAGGGCCAAAGAGCCGAAGTCGTAGACGGGGGTGGGCCGAAAGTTGCGGGGGAAGGCTGCGGGGCCAGGCAAGCGCGCCGGAAGCCGGCAGGCGCAGCCGTCTTGGGCGCCGCCCGCGCCCCGCAACGCCCCCCCCCCCCGCGCCCTCCCGGCGCACGGCTCGCCGCCGGACGGACGGCGCGGTTTCTGCGCTCGGTCGTCGGTTCTTGGAGCTGAGGCCCTTTGCGGGAGCCATCGGCGTCCCGGCGAGCCGGCGATCGGCGCGCCCCAATCCCACAAAAAATTGCGATTGCCGCTGCGCGGCTCTGCCGCGAGCAAAATGCCGGGTCGATCGCGCGCTGCCCTTGGAGTCCACAAGCGACATGGCCGCCTCGTTGCGGTTCAAGGTGAACGGCCCAAGCGGGGGCTCCTCCGTCTTCAGCATGCCCGACACGGAGCTGTGGGGCGCAGCGAAGGCCGAAATTGCGGCCAAGGTGCCCGGCCTCGGCGCGGGAGCCAAATTCCGACTGGTGTCCCGCATGGGCAAGGCCGAGGTTGCGAGCACAGACAGTGACGACACCGCCACCATAGGCTCCCTGGGGTTCGAGGCGCGCCAGCAGTACGACGCCGTGGTGGACGCCCCAGGCGCGGCTGGCGCGGCTGGCGCGGGGGCGGGCGAAGCCGCCAGCGGGGCGGCAGGCAGTGGCGGCGCGGCGACGGGCGGGGCCGCGCCAATGAAGCGCATCATTGTGCCTGCCGACAATACCTGCCTGTTTACGGCAGTCGGGTACTTGCTCATGGGCCGGACAAAGGAGCTGGGGCCCGACCTGCGCGAGCTGTGCGCTGGCATGGTGGCCACGTCAGACTTCCCCGAGGGGGCCCTGGACGGAAAGTCACCCGCCGCGTACGCCGCGTGGCTGCGGGACAAGTCCCACTGGGGCGGGGCGATCGAGGTCGGGCTGCTGGCCGAGCACTTCGGGCGGACAATCGTGGTGATCGAGGTCAAGTCGGGGATCGCGTACCCGTTCGGCAGCGGCGACAAGTGCGTCTACCTGGTCAACGACGGCATCCACTACGACGGCCTTGGGCGCGACGCATCGGGGTCTGGGAGGGAGGCAGACCTCCAGGTGGAGTTTGACACGGCGGACGCCGCCGCCAAGGCCGAGGCTCTGGCTGCCGGCGCGGAGCTCAAGGCTGCGAGGGCCTTTGTCGACACGGCGACGTTTGCGCTGCTGTGCACGGTGTGCAACACGCCGCTGCGGGGGGAGAAGGAGGCCCGGGAGCATGCGTCCAAGACCGGGCACGTCAACTTCGTGCAGAATAAGTAGTGACTCACCGGCCCCCCGCCCGACCCGTTGGCTGTGCGTCTGCCACCGACCTCGCCGGCGCGCGGCGGCGTCGCCCCGCTGCCGCACTCAGAGCCACACGCAGCTTGCAGCGGGCCGTGCCGCGACGAACGCATGTCGCGTGCAATCGTTTCGCGTCAAGTTCAGCGCGCGGGGGCCATCGCCACTGTGGTGGGCAACAGTTGCGCACACGTCAACGCGAGGCCAGGCAGTCGGCACCCCATCAGCGGGTCCATTGATGAAATTGCGCGGCGGCGCTTCAGCGTCACACGGTCGGCCAAAGGCAAGGTGCGGCGGGAGCGGGGGCGCGCGCAACGGCGTCGGCTGACGTTGCTCAGAGCAGGCCGTCCGCCTTGAGCTTGGCGAGAAGGGCGTCCACGTCCTCCACCTTGGAGCCGGCCTCCCTGGTGGCGGGCTCGCTCACCTCGAGCACCTCGATCTGGCCTGCGAGGTCCACCCCGAGGGAGGCGGCGTCGACGGTGTCGATCTTCTTCTTCTTGGCCTTCATGATGTTGGGCAGCGTGGCGTAGCGCGGCTCGTTGAGGCGCAGGTCGGCGGAGATGACTGCGGGAAGCGGCACCTCGATGGTCTGCAGGCCGCCGTCGATCTCGCGGGTGACGGTCGCGGACTTCTTGTCCTCGGAGACCTCCACCTCAGACGCAAAGGTGGCCTGGGGCCAGTCAAGGAGGCCAGCAAGCATCTGCGCAACCTGGTTGCTGTCGTCGTCGATGGCCTGCTTGCCGAGCAGCCACGCGGACGGGTCGTGCTCGCCGGTCAGAGCGGCCATGATCTTCGCCACCGCGAGGGGCTGCAGCTCCTGGTCCACACGCATGTCCGTCGTCACGTGGATTCCTGCGGCTCAAGGAAGCAGCTACTTGGCGCAAGGCATCGCCAGCAGCCGCTGCCGCTCCGGGAGGTGCCGAGGGCCCAGGCTGCGCGCCCGCCCGAGGGACCAGAGCGCAACCCGGCATTGCTGGGGGCTGCGCCCGCGCGCGCGGGGCCGGCTCACCGCGGTCGGCGCCCATGGCCAGAGCCTGGCGGATCACCTCCTGCGCCTGCTTGGGGCCGATCGAGACGGCGACGACCTGCGAGCAGAGGCACCGCATGCACAACAACGGGTACTCGCGGCAGTCGGGCAAGGCGCACGCCGCCGGGCAGGGGCAGTGGCAGGGCGAGCCGGCGGCCGACAAACTCAACAACCGCGGAACAGCCGCCGAGGGCGCGCGCGCCGCGCAGCGGCGGCTTGGCGGCGAGCGCGCGTCGTGCACGCGCCGCGCAGCCGCAGTCACCAGCAGCTGACTGTGCGGACAGTGCGGAGGGGCGCCTGCGTGGCTGGCGGCGGCGGCGGCGGCTCGAGCCGCGGGCGTTTTGGCACGGGCCGGGCCTCACCTCCTCGGCCACCTTCTTCTCCTTGAGGCGCACGGCCTCCTCCACGGCGATCTCGCAGAAGGGGTTGATGGCCATCTTCACGTTGGAGATGTCCACGGCTGCGAGGGGCGCCGGCGGGGCCTTGGCGATGGCGGGGGCAGTCGTGCACGGCAGCGAGGCCAAACCTTCGCCCCGACTGGCGCCGCGGCGCCTGCGCGCGCTCACCCTTCTTGTCCGCCTGGATGCGGACCTTGGCGGCGTAGTCCACCGCACGCTTGACACCCACGAAGACGCGCATGGTTGCTCGGCTGGACCCGTCGAGAGCTGTGCCGGCCCGCAGCCGGCGGCGGCGGACCTGGCGTCATCGCTCGCAGATCGGCCGGCAGAGGCGTGTGCCGGTGATGACTTTCGGCCAGCGCGGCCGGGCGCGCTGCCGTCGCGCCGCGCCGCACAAGTACACTCCCCGCACGCCAGCGGCCGCCATGCGCCCCGTTCCTCGCGTCCTGCGGCTGCTGCGCCAAGGTGAGTGCCGCGCGGCGTGCCACTGGCCCAGCCCCTTTTCCGGGCGAAGCGCGCGGTCTTCGCGGCATCGTCCCTGTGTGTTCCTGCGCCGCGCCAGGGCGACCCGGGGGCCGAGCGTGCGCCCGCCTCCTTGCCCAGGCGCAACAAACAACGCGCGAGCGCGTGCCGGTGCCGCGTGGCGCTTCCGTTTCGTTCCCCGCCTTCCGCAGGCGTGTCTGTGTCCCGCGCCGCCGGCTCGGCACCCGGCAAGGCCCCCCCGGCGGCCGCCGTCGCCGGCTCGCCGCCGTCTGCACCTCCCAGTTTGATGTTCTCAACGGCGCTGGCAGCCGAAGAGAGCTGCGCGGCGACCGCGCACGCTGTGGTCGCTCGGGCATTTTCCACGACGCCCCCTCCGTCGGACGACAGCAGCGATGACGAGGAGGCTCCCGCAGCGGCGGCCGCGCCCCACCGCCCGCAGCGCGCGTCGAGCACCATCATCGCGCAGGACGGACCCAACGTGTACCGCGTGTCGAGGAGCACGGTGCCGCGCGTCCTTGCCACGAAGATTGCGAGCGAGATCTCGGACCCTGACAACGGCGAGATCGTGCTGTCGGCGGTGGGCGCTCAGGCCCTCTTCACCGCCGCGCGTGCCCTTGCAGTTGCGAACGAGGACTTGGCAGCAGCGGGCAAGCCGCCGGTGCTGGTGACGGAGATCCGCAACATGGGAGCCCGCAACGCCAAGGCGCTCGTGGCGCGCATCGCCGACCCCTCCCTCGGAATCACGCACGCCACCGCCCTCGAGTTTGACGAGGAGCGCCGCTTCGCCCTCCGCAAGGTGCAGGACCGCTCCATCACGCCTGTGGCGGGGGCGCTCAAGGCCGCCGTGATGATGGGCCACAAGCCCATCATGGTCTCCGGCGTGGGCGCCATCGCAACCTCTAACCTCGTCTTTGCCTGCTTCCTCGCCACCACCTGGGCGCGCGAGGAGGGCGTCGAGTCCGTCATCCTCCCAGGCCGCCAGCTCGTGGAGGGCGGCGGCGACAACGGCACCACGCTCGGCGTCATCAAGTTCTTCGTGATCAGGACGTCGGCCGCGGTCGTGCCCCCCGAGCGCCGCCAGCCCTCCTCGGACGATCACGACCGTGTGGACGCGTGAGGGGCCTCGTGATCACAGACAGGCGTGCGCGCGCTGAGAGTGTTCGTGATGGTGACTTGTGTGCTGGAGCGCTTTGCTCGCCCGGAAGCCAACTCGGACCCTCTCCAGGCCCCTTGGGGGGAGCACGCGGGTGTGCGCGCCCCACCCTCCACACATGTCCGCCTGGCGACAGTGCGCCGGAAGACCAGCAGAGCCAAACGCGAAGGCCAGAAGAATCCGGGCTGGCGGTTTTCCTCCTCGAGCTGCGTCGTGCCGAGCGCGCCTCAGGCAGCCACTCCAGGCCGCCCGGGCTTCCATCGCAGCTGGAAGCCGACCGCTTGCGCTCGCCCGTGGGCCAGCCGGCGCTGGCACGGCTTCTGCCGCTGCGTCTCACGATTGCGGCGCCCCGCAATCGGCCACGCTTGGCAGTGCTGCCGCCCCTCACCGGCTGCCGGCTCTGTCCTTCTCTCTGCCACCTTTGCCCAGCCGCCACCGCCCGCGGCAACAGGGCCTGCTGAGTGCTCCCTACTGCGCCAAGTTGCGTGTCTCGAAGCGGGCCGCCTGAGGAGCGGGCCTTGGGCCGCAGCACGCGCGCCAACTGCCGTGAGCCACGTCGCCGTCGCTTGCGGCTTGTTTCCCCCGCCAATCCCAGTGCCCCGGCTTGCAAGTTGGGACCTGACCAGGGCCACCGTGCGGCGCCTTCGCACTGTGCGCGCGGGAGTCTGCACGTGACTGCCTCTGGCGCCCAAGGCGCGGTGCAGCCCCCTCGTGCGCCGAGAGCGATGCCTGGTGGTCGGAGCAGCGTTCGCTCTGGCCGCGTGGAAGCCTCTTGGGCGGCTGCCCGTGTGCGCGAGCCCAACCCGACCGCGGCTGCGGCTGCCGTGCCCCTGAATCCGCGGTGCCCCGTCGCAGGCACGACCGCCCGAGAATGGCCCGGCTCGTGGTCTTAGGCCTCGGAGCCATTGTTCTTCTTGCCACGCTCGGCGGGGCGTCCATCGGCGGCCTGTTGCAGCACGTGAACCTGACAGTGTCCTCGTTGGATGCGCAGCCGGTGCGAGCGGCGCTGGGTGAGCTGGCGAACCATGCCAAAGAGCTGCGCTCGCAGCTCGCAAGCGCCGAGCTCCTGAGCTGCGAGCTTCTGTGGGGGGGGGCGCTCAGGTGCTGGACTGCCGTTCCCAACAACAACGAAGTCTTCCTTGCACCGCCTGGGCAGCCGGTGTGGGGCTGGAGGTCCATCTCTGCCGATTTCCGATCCGTCGTCGGCGTCCGGGAGAGCGGCGCTCCGTTCCTCTGGGGCCCAAGCAACTCGGAGCATGCAGAAATCAGCGAGATGGCGGACTTTCAGCAAGCCCGGCTCTCCCAAGCCACGATCGAGCACAGTCTTGTGTGCGGCATCGAGCAGGCTGGTCGGGCCCTTCGCTGCTGGGGGCAGAAACCCCCGTGGGGAACCGATCCAAGCCCGAGCCAGCTCGAGCTGGAGTGGTTGGATTCCTGCGTCGGGCAGGGCTCAGATGCTGGGAACAACTTCCTGTGCGGCATAGAGGCTCGCAGCGGCGATATTCGGTGCTTCTGGTCCGAAACGGACGTGCCCGTTGGCACTTTTTCGTCGCCGCCTCTCGGACAGGGGCCGTGGGCGGAGCTCCAGTGCGGCCGCCAGCTGCTCTGTGCCCGCCGAGTGAACGGCAGCATGGCGTGCTGGAGAGAGACCTTGTCGCCAATGACCGTCGACCAGGGAGCGCCGAGCCCTCTTGCCTTTTATGATGACTTCTGCTCGACAGACAGTTCTGTGTGCATGGTTTGGCACTCGCAACTGCTCTGCGGAGCCAAGCACACCGGAGACGTGCGGCCTAGTGACCAGTCGGGGACTCTAGGCTGGGAGCGCGTCGTTTGCGGGCGCGACCACATCTGCGCTTCTCAGGAGTGGGCCGGGTGGACGTGCTGGGCTGCTCCGATCGCATCGCTTCCGTTCATGCATGACGTTGTGCAGGGGTGGGCTTCGGTAGAGTCGTTCGGCACGACTCGTCGCGGAGCGATCGATCAGAATGGGAACCTGTGGACTTGGGACTCGTCGGCTGCCACGACGCAGCGGTCAAAGTACTCGTTTGTGTCGCAGGTGGCGAGGGTTTGGGGGTACGCGTCGGGGGTCGAAATGATTCTTCTGCAAGACGGGACGCTCAAGGTCTCCGATGAAGTCCCGACCAAGCTGATAGGCCAAGTGGTGATTGATGCCGCCATGGTGTCCGGACTATGGGTAGCCCTGAAGGCGGACCGCCTTTTCGAGGTTGCCGAGGAGGCCGTTGGCCTCGGTGCGCGGATTCGCTCCGTGTCCTTGGCGGTGCACGCGCACGGCAACCACCTTTGTTCGATTGTTGCAGCCGACAGGTCTCTGAATTGCATCTTTTCAGACGCGTCGGGATATGGCACTAATTCGGCAAGCATGCCGTCGCCGAATACCGGATGGGCCCACGTGCGCGTGCGCGGCAGCGGCAAGTGCGCCATCCGGGAAACCGGGCCAATTTCGTGCGTCGGCATGTCCGCCAGCGTCCAGGCTGCGGTGCCGACGACAGGCTCGTTTAGCGCGCTCGCGCTCGTTGACGATGCCGCGTGCGCAATCGCAAACGACACCAGCCTTGTGTGCTGGGGCGACGGGCCAGCTGCGGCCCTTCCGCCTGAGCTCGCCAACCGGACCGGGTGGACGGACATTGCTGCGCAAGCCGACGAGATATGCGGAATCCGACAGGGCAGGCTCGCGTGCTGGGGCAGCGCGACTTCGGCGGACGGGCTTGCAGCGCTGCCCGTCGCTAACGGGTGGAGCGACGTGGTGCTGGTGGATCCCTCCGAGGCCACTTGGCCAAGCGACCCAGTGGGCTGCGCGGGGCGCGGCCGGTGCCGGAACCTGACCGCGGCGCTGTCGTCCGGCGCCGGGGAGCTGGCAGTGGTGCTGGCCGGGGGATCGGAGCACTTGTTGGAGCGGCTGGAGTGCCAGGCTGGGTGGCTCGGCAGTGGAGCGGTCCATCGCGCCGTGGTGGCCGTTGCCGGGGGAGCTCCCACGGTGGTGCGCGTGGGCGAGGGGGCTTCGCTGGCTGCCTGTCCGCCAAAGCAGGCCGGCAAGCCAACGGTGATGGCAGTGCAGCTCGTCACAAGCGGCCCCGTGTCCTTCGAGCGAGCCGACAGCCCCGGGGCACCGGCAACTCTGCCTCTGTGGCCGGAGGGATCCGAGGCCGGCTGGCAGGCCACATCCTCGCTGCATTTGGACCACGCCGGGATCGGAAGCGTGGCCCTTGGCACGGCCCACGTGGAGGAGCTGGTGATCCGCGCCGACGCCGGCCCGGCCAGCACCGCACCGCTGCGGTCCTCGCTTGCCGGCGTGCGGGCCACCAAGGTGCGCGTGTCGCTCGGGAACGGGTCGGCGCCCGGGGTGCTGACGGCCATTGCGGACCAGGTGGCAGGGCTGCAGGAGCTCACGCTGCACGACTGCCCCTCGGCGCCTTCGGTCGATGCGGGCGCGGTGGGTGGGTCGTCAACGCTGCGGGTGGTGGACTTGTGGCGGTGCCGGGTGGAGCGCCTGCGCCCGGAGCTTTTGTCGGGGGCCAGGTCGCTCCAGGCGGTAGCGCTGCCGGCGGAGCTGACGTCGGTGGCACCGGGAAGCTTCAATGGCTCATCGCTGAAGACCATCGACCTCCGGGCGTCCGCAGGCCTTGTGGAGCTCGGCACGGGGGCGATTGCGGGCGCGGCAAATCTCTCGTCCTTGCTGCTGCCGTCGGGGCTGCGGCGGATCAACGCCTCGGCGCTGTCGGGGGCGCTGTCGCTGACAGAGTTGGACTTGCGGGACACGCAGGTCGCCCGGCTGCAGAATCGCTCGCTCGACGGAACCCCCGCGTTGTCGTCGCTCAAACTTGGGAGCAACGTGGAGGCCATTGACCCCGGCGCACTTGCGGGGACGGAGGCTCTTGCCGTGCTGGACCTCTCAGCCACGAGCGTGACTGAGCTGCCCCCGGCACTGTGCTTGGGCGCGAGCGGGCTGATCTCGCTAGTTCTGCCCGCACGGCTGGACGTGGTCCACGAGGGCGCGCTCGCCCAGTGCCGGCGCGTCAACTCCCTTGACCTCTCTGGCACGCTGGTGCAGGAGCTGCCCGCCAGCATGCTGGAGGGCATGGCCAACCTGTCGCGCCTGGTTGTCCCGGTGGGTCTGCGCGAGGTGGGCCCGCGCGCGCTGAGCGGCGCTCCCAGGCTGGAGTCCATTGACCTGAGCAGGACCGCGGTGACCAGCCTCCAGCCCCTGGCCATTTCCGAACTGCCCCTCCTGGATTCGCTGCAGCTGCCCTTCGGCATCACGGCTCTGCCGGCAGGCTCCTTCCTCAACTTGCCCCGCCTCAGCCACCTGGACCTTGCCGTGACCAAGCTCGAGGTGCTGGAGGCCGGCGCGTTGGCCGAGCTCGGGGGCATGCTGCACCTGCGACTCGGGTCGCCGTGGCTGCGGTCCGTGGGGGAGGGCTGCCATGCGTTTGAAGGCCTCGTTCGGCTGCGGTCCCTGACGGTGGAGCCCAGTCCTCAGCTGGCCGGCCTGGGCGCTCCGAGGTCGCTCCCGCCGGGCGGCATTGCGTCGTGCAGCTTCGCGGGGAGCCTCCAGTCCCTGAGCATCTCGGGCGTCAACCTCTCGTCGCTGGTCCTGGAGCGCGACACCCTGGGCGCGGCCGGCGGCACGCTGAAGGCCGTCTCGATTCGCGGCTCGGGGCTGTGGGACGTGCGCACGGGGGCGCTGACGTCGATGCGACTGCTCCAGTCCCTCGACCTGTCCATGAACCGCATCGTGGTGCTGCCGCGGCTGTCGCGCGCAGTGCTGGAGGCGATCGGCTCCATCAACGCGACGGGAAACGCTCTCGACGAGGTAGCCGCCGACGTCTTCGCTGGCCTGCTAAACCTCCGCACGGTCGAGGCCGAGGTTGGGAAGGAGTGCAACCCGGGCACCGTCAGGCAGGCCGTGCAGCTCAAGGGCGACGCGGTCGCGATGTGCGTCAAGTGTGTGCCGGGCAAGTACTGCCCCGACGGGGCCACCGCCGAGCCTTGCCCCATCGGCACGTACGGGACCGAGGCCGGGCTTGCCAGCTCCGAGGGCTGCACGACGTGCCCGGCGGGCTCCACCACGCTGGCCGTGGGCGAGTCTGCTGCGGAGGCGTGCGTGCCTGTGGTGGCAAACTGCGCGGCGGGCACTGGCGGGTCGCTCTGCCGCCCCTGCAGCGCCGGCACGGCGAGCACGGGCGGGCGGGAGGCGGAGTGCGAGCTTTGCTCCCCGGGCTTCGTCAGCGCCTCCATGCTGGGCTCGATCGACTGCGAGCCCTGTCCGGCGGGCACGTTCCAGCCGGCGTCGGGCGCGGCGACGGAGGCTTCCTGCGTTCCCTGCGGGCTCGGGCTGGTATCCGCCGAGGGCAGCAGGACCTGCAGGGCGTGCCCCGCGGGGACAGAGCTCCAGGGGACCGCGTGCGTGGCGTGCTCCGGGCCGGACGCCCTGCTTCGCTGCCCCGCGGGCGCTGCCCAAGCGGTGGAGCTGCCACAGACGCTCGAGCAGCTCCTGGGAAAGCTCCCGACCGGGGACGCTCCGGCGGTCCCTGCCGTGGACCCAGGCGCAGCGCTGGACGCTGGATCTTCCCAAGAGGACGCCAGCGCCAGGCGTGCGCGCGCGGCCGGACGATCGCTCCAATCAGGCGACGCTCCGGCGGGAGCTGCCGCGCCGGACGACGAGCAGCTGTCGAATGTGGAGCTGCTGGCCTGGACGCTGCAGGTGTCGCTTGGCATCAGCGCGGGCGCGGTGCTCGTCGTTCTGGGGCTGATGCTCGTCTTCCCGTGCGCGAGGACCTTCATGTGGCCTGTGCTCGCCGCACTGGACGGCTTCCGGGTGGCACACGCGCAGCCCCGCTTCGCAGCCGTGCGCGTGGTCCCGACGGTGACGGGCGGGGTGTTCACGCTGGCCGCAGCCGTCGCGGCGCTGGCCCTGGCCTCTGCGCTTGTGGTGGGGTACTTCGGAGCCAACACACTGCGAAGCTCCTCGCTCAAGGTGGAGGCCACCGGGGTGGAGAACGCCCACCTTGCAGCCTCGGCAACAGGCGACATCCTCTTTGTGAGTTCGCGCGCGCGCGCTGCGCCTCCGAGCACGCCGTGCGTCCCTGCGCGAGGTCGCGCGCAATTCACGAGACACGTGGGCGCTGCCGCGCCGGGGATGCGGGCTCGCATTGCGCTCCGTCGTGCCCGGCCCCGTGCTGCTCGTCTGCCGCTGTGGCATCCGCGCGCCTCAAAATCCGGCTCCGCCTCGTTCCCCCGCTCCCGCACCGCTGCGCCCCATCGCAGGACGCTGTGTTCCAGCCCATGCGGTCCGTCGCCTGCGCCAGCGCGGCGGAGCTGGTGGTGGATTCGCCTTCTGGGGACGTGTCGCAGCTGGCGGCCACGGCGTCGACGTCGGTGCTGCAGCAGTCGGGCACAGGGCCGGTGTGCTGGACCCGGGGCAAGTGCACGGGCTGCCAGTTCCGGTCGGCTGCGGAGGTGGCTCTGCGCACGCACTGGTCGGTGCAGTCGGTGGCGTGGCGGCTGGCCTCCACTGACGCGGAGGGCATGTGGGTGAGCGTCAACGGGCTGGTGTCGCCCGCCACGGCCTCGGGCGCGTCTGTGCTCGGGAACGTGTCCCGCATGCTGGAGCGGCACTCGGAGACGCTTGCTCTGGTGCCCCACGTGGCCATCGACGACACCCCTACCGGAGGCATGCTGGGTGGCAAGGCGGGCTCGTCCGGCTCTGTGGACGCCTCGGGCAGCTCCAAGGGCCGCGTGAGCACCGGCCTCATCCCGCAGGACCTGAGCCGAGAGGCCACCAGCCGCACCAACGAGGCTGACGTGAACCCAGCCCTTGCGCGCGCAGAGCTGAGGCTGGTGGTGGAGCGCTCGGCCGTGTTCTCCGACCTGCGCATCTCGCAAATCTCGTCCGAGACGCAGCTCATCTCAGCCATCGCGGGAATCGTGGTGGGTGTGCTGGGGGCGTTTGCGTCCGGCTTCCGCACGTTCGAGGCGCACTGCGGCGAGCGTCTCGTTTGGATGTGCGGCCCAACGGGCAGGATCGCGACCGAGGCCGACGCGCTTGGCCGAGCGCGCGGCAAGCCCCTTGAGCCGCTGATGGAAACGGGCAAGCCCAGCATCCCGAAGGCGGCAGCGTCGGCGTCGAGGCTGCACCTGCTGCGAGTCTCGAGCCCCAATCCTTTGGTGTCCCGCACTGCGGCCGGCGCCCACCCCGAGCGGGCCCAGCCTCAGAGCCAAGCGGGCGGAAAGCCCACCTCCTGAGCCGGCGCCACACGGCAGCCGCACCCCTTGGGTCTGCGGATTGCTACCCACCGGAGTCGGGGGCGATGATCGCCCCCGTGCGCGCCGGCCTGGCGCTGGCAGACGAATTCGCTACGATTTGGACACACTGTGACCCCGTCCCCATTCATTGAGCACATCGTCGACTGGGGCCGCGCCCTTGGGGCGGCTTCAGCTCGGACCTGTGCTGGCGGAACCCACTGGGGTGGCGCGACAACGTTCCCCACCCCCACCTGGACTGACCTGCCTAGCTCATGCATCGTTTGACAGACTTGCGCTCGGATGTGAACTGCTGCGTCGTTGTGACGCAGACCACCCGCCGCCACGGTAGCAAGACCAGAGTCTCGGCCGCCGCTGCCCCAGCACATCGACACGCAATTTGCCCTCTCCACCGCTGGCACGCACGCACGCACGCACTCGGCCCCACGCAATCGCTCACTTGCCACGCGTGACAGCGAGCATGATGAGCTCCTGGACGCGGCTGTCGTTGCTCGCGATCTTGGCCTGGGCCTGCGCGATGCGCGCCTCGAGGGCCTGGCAGGCGTCCTCGGCCGAGCGCAGCTTGGCCTCGAAGGGGCGGAGGGCCTCGGCCGTCTCTTGCCTGGCCGCGCCCAGGGCCTCGGCCTGCTTCCGCGTCTCCTCGCCCCACTGCACCAGCTCTGCGCGCATGTCCGCCATGTCCTCGCGAGCGTAGCCCATGGACTGGCCCAGCGGCGTGGCGGACTGCACCAGCGCCTGCACGGCCTCCCGCAGCGACGGCAAGTCCAGCACCTGGCCGGGCGCGGCGCCACGCCCGCGGCCCCCGATCCGGCCCATCTTCACGCCGCCCGCGTCCTGCTCCTTGGACTCGGACGCCCCGCCGCCCGAGCCTCCGGCCCCGGCCCTGCCCGCCTCGCGCTTGGCCTGGCCCAGGATGTCGCGGGTGTGCTTCCCCGCCCCGCCCGCGGTCGCGGAGCCGCCCCCCGAGCGCAAGCCGAGGTCGCCGCCCGCGTCGTCGTCGTCTTCGCTGTCATCGTCACCGCCCTCGGCCATCACGCCTGCGGCCGCGCGCTTGGACGGCGCAGCGCCCCCTCCCGCCTCGGGGCCCGCCGCATCCGTCGCGGGCTTGACCCGGGGCGGCCGCTTGCGAGCCGTCTGCGGCCGCGCAAGGCGCCTGATGGGCCGGCCGCCGATCGCGCCCGCCGTTTCGCCGCCTCCGGCGGCCGCCGCTGTGTCCACGGCCGCGCCCCCGTCGGCTGCGCTCGCGTCGCCGGCAGCGGCGTCGTGGCGCCCCCAGCCCTCGGTGGACTGCGGCTGCTGCTGCTGCGAGTGGTGGGCTGGCAGCTCCATGTCGGCCGAGGGTCTGACAGGCGCGGGTGCGGGTGCGGGCGCAGGCGCAGGCGCAGGCGCAGGCGCGGGCTCCACGGGGGCAGGCGCCGGCCCCGCAGCTGCTGCCGACGGCGCCGCCGCCTGTCCGGCGGCGCCCCCGACGGGGACCCCGTCCCGCCTGGCGTGGGCACGCGCTACTGCGTCCGCGCAGGGGCCCTTTTGCGCTGCCACGCCGAGCATCTGGAGCAGGACGTTGGTCGAGGGGGCGTCCTTGCCCGCCGCGACCCGCTCCGGCGCGGCCGGGCAGCGCATGCCGGTGGCCTCCTCCGCAAAGTCGCGCAGCAGCTGCAGGAAGGCGAGCTTGTCCTCCCGCTCCCGGATGGCCTTGCCGTCCTCAAGGGACGCCGGGAGGAGGCCGCTTCCAAGGCCGGTCGCCGCCCTGAGGGCCGTGAAGATGTCGTGGATGAAGCGAAGCGGGGGCCTGCCGAGGAGCTTGTCCACCAGCTTGGGCTTGGCGATGAGGGCACCCACGACCTGGCGCGTCACGTCGAAGGACCCGTCGAGGCCAGCCGACTCGGGGGCGAACGTTGCTGCCGTGGGGGCGTTGGGGGCGGCGGCGCTCGGGCGCGGAGCGGGCGCTGCGGCTGCAGCAGCGGCCGGAGCAGGTGCAGGCGCCGGGGCGGGGGCGGGGGCACGCGCAGGGGCCGGCCGCTCGCGCGGGGCAGGTGCTGGGGCCGGCGCCGTTGCGCAGTGTGCCAGTGCCTGCGAAGGCGGGGAGGGCGCGGCGGTGGCAGCGGCGTCGGAGGGCTCGGTCGGGTCGCTATGCGCTGCCACGGCAGCACGCCCTCTGCCCCCGTCCGCCCCTCATCCCGCGGGCAGGGGCTTTCGGAACTCGTGTCTCCGGGAGAGACCCGCCGCGGGAAGGAGGCGGCCGGTTGGGCGGCAACGCGGCTCGCGCGCGCTGGTCGTCCGTTGCTCGGTTGCCAGGACGACCACGCGGCTCGGCGTTCCACCCGATTGCCTGCCCATCGCCCCGCCAGGGTCTCACCTGCAGCATATAGTTTGTCATCTCCGGCTCCTTCCCGGCCGCGACCTTCATGGGGTCCACTCCGAGCGGCTTGCCGAGGGACTTGGCGAGCAGGTCGAGCAGCTTGGTCAGGAAATGCAGCTTCTCATCGCGCTCCATGGACTTGGGCTCCAGCTCGGGCCCCGAGAAGGCGCCGCGCAGGTAGCCAGTGGCATCGGTCACGGCGGTCACGGCGTCGTGCACGAACCGGAAGGGCGGCCTGCTCAGCAGCTTGTCCCGCATGGGCGGCTTGCTGACCAACCGGCCGAGACTTGCCTTGGTCCGCTCGATCATCACGCCGAGGTCGCCCACTGGGGCTTCGAGGCCAGCAGCCGCCATTGCTGGTGGCTCCCCGGCTGCGCGCCGCACGGGGGTGTGCCTCCCGCCGAGCGGCGGCGCGGGCCAGCGGGGGCAGTCCTGCGCCGTCGCTGCTGCAAACGGCGAGCGCTCACGCCAGGGCTCTGCGCGCAGTTGCCGGCGCATTGCTGCCCTGCCCCGCACGCGACAGCCAGCCGGGCTGGCGGCAGGCCGCGCGCGAGGGACATGGCCGACCGGCGGTCTGCGTCCCAGGCCGGGTCGGAGGCGGCTTCGGATGCCGAGTCGGAGGCCTCGGAGGCATCGCCACTTGAGCGCGCCGTTGCCGTCGTGCTCACCCCGCCCCAGCCCGATCCCGGACTCGGGAGCGAGCTCTCGGAGTCCCTCGTTCGCTGCATCAACGGCTCCGCCCGCTGGGTGCTCTCAGGGGCCAAGCCCGGGAACGGCATTGAGTGCCTGCTGGACGACAGCGTGAGCGGCAAGCACGCCCCAAGCGGCGGCGCTTCGATCGAAGCCGGCCCCGCCCCGGAAGCTTGTCCGCGCACCCTCGGCGGTGGCGGCTGCCGTGGCCCGCGCGCCCGTTCTTGGCCAGCATTCGCTCACGGGACCCAAGCGCAGTCCACTGCCTGTCAATCGCCTCCACTTCCCCCCCCGCTCCCCCCCGCCTGCAGCTGGAGACATGGTGGCAGAGCGACGGCAAGGCCCCGCACACGGTACAGGCCGTGTTCGACCGGCGGACCACGGTTGTGGGCGTTGCCATGTTCGTGGAGTACGGGGCTGACGAAAGCTACACACCCAACAAGGTGAGCTGCCGCAGGCCAACGCATGAGCGCTTGTGATTCGGGGGACGCGCGCCACCGAATCTGCGGTGCGCGCGCGCATGATACCCTCGACGCGAGCGCCGCGTGCCTTTCGCTGCCCCAGCAGCTGCGGTCAGCGCTTCGGGGCCACTCCCACGGCAGCGAGCAGAGGCCTCGCCGCCCCCTGGCGCTGCGCAGGTGGCGATTCGCGCCGGGATGGCGGCTGGCCTGACGACTACGATCCGAGAGGTGACGCTGGAAGAACCCAGCGGGTGGGTGTGGATTCCGCTGGCGCTGCCGGACCCGGACGCGGACCTCACGATGCCCCGCGGCGTGCGGACTGGCGACCGGTCGCGCGTCGGCCGGGCCAGCTCCAGCGGGGAGGTGCACTGCTTCCCCTTTGGCCTCAAGCCTCTGCGGTGCCACGTGGTGGAGGTCATTGTGCCGTCCATGCACCAAAACGGACGCGACACGAGGATTCGGCAACTGCGCGTGCTTGGACCCGCGCGCTCGCTTGTGGCGCCCGTGCTGCCGCTTCCGTCCGCTGCAGCCTTGGCGAAGCGCGGGGAAGCAGGGTCCCGTCCCGGCGAGGGGGGGCGTGCCAGCGATGGTGTTGCGGGAGCCGGCAGCGAAGGCGACGGGGGCGACGAGGACTCGCCCGCAACTGCCGCTGCCGCAGTTGCGGCAGCCCTCGGCCGAGTGACCAGGGCGGCCGAGCGGGCGGCCGCGCCAGCAGCGGGCCGGGCCTCGCCAGCAAGGCGGCGCGGCGCGAGGAATGCTATGGCGTTTGACACGCTGCCCGCGTTGCGCTGACCCGTGGCGCTGCCAGTCCCGAGCCCATCACATTGCGCCGCCATTACGCCCCCTCCGGAGCACGGCCGCCCGGTGCTCCGCGCCGGTCGGGCGGGCGGGCAAGCGGGACACGAGTGTGGTACGGGGCGCGCGCGGTTGTGCACGGCGGCGTGATTCGCGCTCGGGTGCCCCGCGCCCTCGAGGGGGGCTCTCGCCGCGAGTGCGACGCATTCGCGAATGCTAGAAGTTTGCCAAAGATGCTGCCGAGCCCTCTCACGCACGGGCCGAGCCTTGCAGCTCGGCCTTGTTCACGAAGCGCTCCAGAAGCCCAGCAGGCGGCAGCTGGCAGGCGACGGTGCGGCCGAACACGGAGTAGCGCGAGTCGGCGATGGCGCCGTAAATGGCATCCCGAAGCGACTCCGGCACCAGTTCACCAGCGGCTGACGCGGCCCCCAGCCACGCCGCGCCGCCGCCGTTGTGGGCCCAATACGCTGCCCGGAGAGCGGCGGCGGACGCCCTGTGCACGCGGAGGCCGGTGGGCGTTTGCGCGACGCCCTCGGACGACTTCGAGGCCCAGGTCGGCGGCACGCCCGCTGGGGGCTTGACCTCGCCTCCAGCGTTCAAGCCGGCCTCAATCACGTCGCCGATCCGACCCTCGATGAGGGCGAACTTCCTGTGCACGTCCTCGCGCTTCAGACCAGTGGCCTTGAGCACGGGCTCGGCTGCCTTTGACTGCAGCGCGACATACGCAACACGGCCGGCCGGGTCGTTGCGGGCCAGGAACTGGACGCCCTTGTTGCAGACGTTGCACACGCCGTCGTAGATGATCACGGCGCGTGCGCTTGCGGCCATGGTAGGTGGGGGGGGGGGGGGGTGGAGTGCCGTGTGTGCTTGCCAGCAGGCACGAAGGCAATTGCTGTTCGGCCCGGATGACGTGGCAGTCACCTCCAACACACACAGCACGAGCGAACGCCCCGCCACCCCCCGCCCTTCTCCCCCCGCGGAAGCGCTTCGATCGGGAGCCGCTCTCGCCAAAGCCGTTCGCTATCATTCAGCTCGCCCAAGGCCTGGCCGGGCCGAGCACCGGCTGCCGGCTCGGGCGCTGTGGACGGTCCTTGAGCTGTTGGTTCGGGAACCGATGACCGGCCTTGCCGCGGCGAGCAGCGCTTGGGGTGGCCGGCGATGCTCACTCCATCCCCACCTCAGCCTCTTCCTCGTCGGTCGGGGACTGCCCTGGGAAGCCGGCGGGAGTGCCTTCGCTCTGGGCGTCGCTGCTGCCGGAGTCGCTTACCGAGTCTGCAGCAGGCGCCGCGCTCGCAACGGGACAGCGCGCCTTCTTCAGCTCCGACTCCCATTGCCACGGACAGCCACCCACGCCAAAGGCCCTCAGCCCGCGAGGGATGCCGCCGCTGGTGTCCCCAGCCGCGTTGGGCGGCAGCCCTGCCAGCGAGGCGGTGGCGTGCTTGAAGGCCGGGGCGCCTGGGGCCATGGCCTCGTCCGAGGGCGCCGTGGGGCCTGCGGCGGGGACCCTGCCCGAGGACCGCGCGATGAGCCAGCGGGAGACGACTCGGCGGATGAGCGCCTGGGAGGCCTCAGCGGGCGCCGTCCCTGCCGCCCCGGTGAGGCGGAGGAGGGGCTCGGCGATGAGCTCCATGTCCGCGAAAGACTGGTGCTCGCTGCCGGGCAGGACCGCCAGGCAGCGGTCGAGGCGCGGGGCGTCGGGCTTGGCGTCTGCGCCCTGGATGGGCACGAGCGGCAGGCCGGAGAAGAGGTCGATGCCGTTGCACTCGTCCTGGGTGGGCATCGGGTGGGGGCGCTCGGAGTGGCCCTCGATGACAGGGGGGGCCGCCGACGGGTCCGCGCCCGACTCGAAGGCGGCTGCGGCCGCCGCGCGAGACGCGGGGTCGAGAAGGATGGACAGGGCCTGGGAGTTCCAGGGCGCGGCGAAGCGGGGGCAGGAGAGCACCAGCACGGGCACCGAGGGGTCCAGCCCGCGCGTGATGGTGTCGCAGTGCAGCGGGAAGAGCCACGGGTCCAGCGCGACCACGCCGGTGAAGGCCCCCGGGCGGGCGGACGCCGCCTGCAGAACCGTGGCGCCGCCAAAGGAGTGGCCCATCAGCGAGATTCTGGAAGGATCAGCGACGTCGGCGAGGATGTGGGCCATCATCTCGAGGGCAGTGTCCTCGTTGAGCTTCTGCGCGGCCATGGCCCGGTCCGCCGCGCTCGTGGAGTCCTGGCCGCCGCCGGAGCGCCGCAGCTGCGCGGCCTCCTCTCCCTGCTCGCGGGCCGCCCGCCGCAGCCGCACCACGGAGCGGCCGTACGGGGAGCGCTTCGCTGCCGCGCCCTTGCCGCTGCCGGCCCCCCTGCCCGCCGCGGCCACGAGGTCGGTGGCCGCATGGGCCGCGGCGCGAGCTGGGACGCTGGACGAGGCGGGGGCCTTGCTTGCCGGCGGCACGGGCGTGGCGTCGGCGCCGATCTCCAGCGCCTCCACGGGCTTGATGTCCTGGGGCCGCACCATCCCGGCCGTGGGCGCCGCAGCCTTGCGCGCCGAGGACTTGGCGGCCGGCAAGGCGCGGCCGGCGCGAGCCTTGAGGCTCTCGCGGCTGGGGCGGCTGCTGGAGGCGGCCTCCTTGGCACGGCGACGGTCCTTGGCCGACGCCCCCTTGCGCGACGACGCCCCGCCGGAGGCACCACCGCGCCTCACGCCTCCACCCGCCGTGGGGTCGGCGTCGGGCAGCGCCAGGGCCTCCACGAAGTCCACTGCCGTGAGCACCTCCCGCACTCGCACGTGCAGCTGATCGCGCCGAACGACGTACGACAGGCGCGGGTCCGCCGCCTGCTCCGCCGTCAGCGGCTCATACGGCCGCGGGTTGCCGAAGCGGGCTGGCAGAGCCGAAAGGCCAGCAGAGCCATCGTTGTGCTCGACGGCCAGGACGATGAAACCCTGCGATTCGCGTTCGGCGGGGCAAGGCCAGGGGCGGAAGTGGGCGCGCCGCGGAGGCCGCAGGCCGATGAGCGCGCAGCAACGTACGCGTGGCAACGTGCGCGCGACACCAGCGAGCGTCGCTCACGTGGGAGCAGACTTCGGAGATGATCGACTGGTACACGTCCGGCACCCCGCCCAGGCCGTGGCTGAACACCACCACGGGCAGCTTGGACTCGCTCGCTTTGGGGGTGTCGGCTGGCCGCGTGAGGAAGAACGCGCGCGGGTCCGGCAGAGCCCAGTCCTCGGTGAAGAGGCGGCTGCCGGTGGCCGCCACGGTGGTGAGCAGCTGGGCCGGGATCTTGGCCAGGAGGGCCATGCCCGCCGTTGCGGCCGTGCCCTTGCGCAGGTATGCCGCCGGGGAGGCGTCCCGGAGGTCCAGCTTGGTGGGAACGTATGCCGTCAGCGTGAACACCACGCCGTCGGTCGGCGAGTCGACCACGCAAGAGTGCCGCGTGATGTCCCGGCACGGGCCGGTGGGACCCGGGAGGGTCACGCGCGGGACTGCCACAGCAAATACGAGGGTCAAGCACACTGCGGCGACGGCGATGCTCTGGGCCTCGACGCGGTAGTCCTCGAGCAGGTTGGAAAACCAGAGCGAGGGGAGCACGGCAACCGTCGCGCCGTAGAGCACGTACAGCTGCCACCGCCACGCCCCGTCGAAGAAGTAGTGCACGAAGAAACACGAGGCGGCGACCACGCCGAGCGGGCCCCACGGCTCGTAGGCGAAGCCGGCGACAGCGGACAGCCACAGGAGTTCCAGCAGCGTCAGCGGCCAGCGCTCCCGGGGCAGCGGCTTGCCCATGCCCATGTCGAACGTGTCGAGCGAGTACCTGCCCATGCTTGCTGGCCGGCCGGGAGCGGCCCGCGCGAGTGGGTCCCGTCACAGGCGGTTGCCCGCCGGAGCAGAGCGCGATCCGTCGGCGTGCTCGGACCGAAAAAAACAAAACATTTGCCGGCGCGCTTGATGGCGCCTCGAAATCGCGCGCCGGCAATTCGGGGCGCCCAAACTGCGCGCCGCAGGTGTTGCAGCTCACAGATTGAGCGCGCGGGCAGGTGGGGCGTGTGGGCGGCGGAGGGATCTCGCGGGACGGGCAAGCAAGTCAGCCCACTTGAAACGTGTGTGTCGGGAGCGCATCTCGCAGCCGGCTGCCGACGCCGTCGGGCGTGTTGCACGGAGCGCTGCCGCACCGCCCCCTGGGCGCACGGCGGCAGCGCGAGGCGTGGTCGCGCGTCGTCCGCCCCCGCGCTGCTTGCACCCGAACGTCGCGCGGCGATGCTGCAGGAGCTCCGGCAGCTGGCCGCTCATTTCACGACACGCAGGAACGCAGGCAGCTCCCTGTCCTCGTACCGCTTGTCCTGGAAAAAGATGCGTGCCACCCGGCAGCTGCTCTTCACCGTCACGCCTGTGGTGAACGCGAGGTGCGCGCCGAAGGCCATGTGGACCACGTCCTCCACGTCGACGCAGCAGTAGTTCCAGCCCGGCCGGATCATCAGCGGCAGCGACGCCTTCTCGCGACCGATACGAGCCACGGACGCCCGGGAGCTCAGCTCGATCGTGTACTCCGCCCCCGCGCGGCTCTCCACTGTCAGCTCCACCGCGCAAAACCGGCCGATGTCCTTCAGCTGCAACACCAGGAAGGGCAGCGAGCACTCGCACTTGAACCCCAGCCGCACCTTGCCGTCCCGCCCCATGAGCTCCAGTGCCTCGGCCGCAATCTCGCCGTCCGTCACGATGCTCGCCTCCACCACGTCCTCCGACGTGTTCTTGCGCCGCCCCGCCGCGGCCTCGGCCATTCCCTCTTCCGCGTAGAACTCGGACTCTGCGGCAGCACGGGGGCGCGAGCTCGCACACCGCGCATGGGGTCGCATCGCAGGCCGTTCCCGCGCAGCGCCGGGCTGCCTTCGCTGCCCGGCCCGCGGCCGCATGGCGAGAGGGACAGGGCGGAGAGGGAGCAAGCGCCGCGCAGCGGCAACCGCGGCCGGGGCTCACCCTCGATCGCCCTAGCAACAGGCCGCATCTCCCCAAAGCGGGTGTCCGCGTTGGGCGGAAGCAGGGCGACGATGGGAAAGTGGTCATCAGGCCCGGCGGGGCCGGGTCCCGGCTGCACAGACGCAGCCGTTGTGGACCCCGGGGAAGGGGCCGCCATTCTCGACAGGGCCTCGCGCGCAAAGCCCCGGTCCGCCTGGGCAGCTGCGCGTATACGGCTCCGGGCGAGGGCTCGCCGGGCGAGCGGGGCGGGTCGAGCAGCGGGGTGCTGCGCCCGGCCTTGCCGTGCCGGCCGCGGCAACGCGGCTTTCCTTGCGCCGGGGCAAATATCCCTGCCTTGGTCCGAACCCAGCAAACTCTGCGGCGCGCCCCGCAGCGCTCACACGCCGCCAGCTGCCCCGGAGGCGTTGCAGCCATGAGCTCCGTTGCCGGCCCCAAGCAGTCGTTCACGCAAAAGATGACGACCCGCTTCAAGAAGGAGCCGCTCATCCCGCTCGGTGAGTGCGGCGCCCGGAGCGAAACGTCAGCTGCACGTCGGGCGTGGAAGGCGCGGCCCGCAGCCGCCTCCCGCCGAAGGCAGGCGGGAAATCGGAGCGCTGGCTGGCCCGCCAGTGCTGAGCGCGCAAGCTCGTGTCTGCGGCGCCGGGCGGGTGCCACCGGCCGCAAGGGGGCGGCAGCGCGACTGCCCAAGCGCGATGCGTGCTCCGGCGCTGAGCTAGTGGCAGCGCTCTGCGACCGCCCAGGAGCGCCGGGCGGACCACATACTAGGCAGGGGCGCCTGCCGCAAGCTGCTGCCCGCGACGTGACCAGTGGGCGTGGCGCCAGGGGCCGCCTATGGCAGCCGGGCTGCGCGCGACGCCGCAGCTGTCTGCCGTAGCGCGCCGGCACGCCCGGACCAGGCCCGTGCCCACCGCACCCCCAGGCGGCCAGCGCGCTCCCTGCTTGCCAAAGGCACGCTAGGCTACTTGCTCGCTGCCCGCCAGGCCCAGCGCTGCCGCTCGCGCCTCGTATCCTTGCGCGCTGCCTTCCGCAGGCCTCGGCGCTGTCGTGGTGGTCCTGTCTCGAGGCATCAACGCGTTCACCCGCGGCGATCAGTCCACCTCGTTCCGCATGATGCGCTACCGCGTGATCTTCCAGGCGGGCGTTGCCTTCGTCCTCCTCTTCGGCGTGTTCTTCCGCATCGGCGGATCCGACCATGAGCCCAAGACGTTTGCCGAGACGCGCACGGCGTCGTCTGTGGACAAGGAGTACTTCATGGACGTCGGCGTCGAGTACTGCGTGGAGGACGGCAAGCCCGTGTTCGGGCTGCCGCCCCAGGACCCCGAGGAGGCCGGGGAGCGCAGCTGAGCGACTCCCCGAGCCGCCGCCGGCGCTTCGCAGCGCATGCGCGTGGGCCCCTGCTTGGCTGCCGTGTGTGTGCGTGTATGCGAGTTTGTGTATGTGTGTGAGAGAGAGAGAGTGAGTGAGTGTGCGGTGCTTGCTCCTGCCACCCTCCCCCGCCGCAGCCCTCCGTATTCGTCGTGCACCAGAGGCTGCGCTGCTCACCGCCCCGCTCACGCGATCCGTCTAGCCCGCAAAATCAGAGGCGAGCTCTCGCGTGCCGCGTGAGGGCGCGCGTGAGGGCACGTTGTCGATGCCCACGCGCCGCGCTGCATCCGCGCCCTCGGCGACCGATCTCCAGCGCGGCCGTCTGTCCAGCGCGAGCCAGCGAACTCCGCACGCGCAGCGCGAAAACGCCATCTCCCGCCCTTGTGCCGGCACCAGATGCCCTGCCTACGCCCGCCTCGCCTCGTCCATGGCCCGGAGCTTGGCCTCGTCGAGCTCGCAAACGTCTGCCGCCGAGGAAATCTCCCCGCGGCACACGGCTCGCAGCTGTGCCTCCGCCTCAAGCGGCGTCAGGTCCGCCAGCAGGGCCGCGCACACCTGCCCCGCGGTCATCAGCGGCAGCCCGTCCGCCTGCCTGCGCCGCAGCAGCTCGGCCACGGAGCGCGGCCGTCGCGACTCGTCGGCGAGGTAGAGTCGGGCGCCGCCCGTGGAAGACCCACCGGCCTGTGCTGCGCCTGCTGCCGAGGACGACGACGACGACGAGTCACCTGCCGCCGCCGCCGCCGCCGCCGCGGATCGCTCCACCACCGCCCCTGCCTCCAGCATGCCGTCCACCGCGTCCTCCGCGAGCTGCTGGATTCCCGTGATGGTGCGGATGGACCCAACGAGGTCGCGCCGCGTGAAGCCCTGCCCTGGCCGGAACAGCTCGCGCATTGGCCGGTCGGGGTCCTGCTTGGCGCTGTCCGGGCCGCGATAGCGCTCCTTCAGCACCCACTTCCCGCGGCGCGGCCCCGACTGCAGGTAGTCGCACTTGGCTCTGATCTCCTGCTCGGCCGAAGCGGCGTCGGGAGCGGCCTCTGTGCCCTGAATGGCGCTGCGAAGCTGGTCACGAGCATAGTAGGCACGGAATCGGAACAATCCGAAGAGGGTGGTCCCGCCCGGCAGAGCACTCGCCTTGGCAACTGCCTCCTCCACCGACGGCTCCCACGCCGTGACGAGGGACGACGCCGACTTGCCCTCCTTCCGCGCCTGCTCTGCCGCCTCGGCCATGCGGATGCCGACAAAGCGGCCCGACGTGGACGCTGACTCGCTCGAGACTGCCATCCGGGTGCCTCTGCGGCGCGCGCTCGCACACGATGCACGCAGGGAGCGTCAGAGCGGGGGTGGCGCGCGGCAGGGCGGGAGCTTCCAAGCAAGGGCGGTGGCGCGCGGCAGGGCGGGGGCGGTCGTTTGACAGCGACTCGCTGCCGGGGCCGCTGCAGCGCGGCGCCGGCTGGACGACCCCTCCTCACTTGCGGGCCTGGCCCTGCTCGGCAGCGTCAGCTTCCCGGTCTCGCTTCTTTCGCGCGATGAACGCAGGGTCCGACGAGCTCGGCTTGGCCTCCGAAAAGATGGATGTGATGCCGGCGAGCGCCGCAGAGCCCCCTGCAAGCCTGATGACGCGGCCAGGGACCGCGAGCCCGTCCTTCACATGGTAGTCGGTGGGCGTCACGTGCCTGTCTGCCTCGGGCACGTGCGAATCCGAGAGGCGGACCAGAACGTCGCTTTTGCCGTAAGCTAGCTGAATGCGCTCCAGGCGGCCAAGGTCGGCCCCGGGGGGCGCCGCCGCTATCAGATCGCCCAGCATCGCCTGCGGGCGCCATACCATACGCGACGACGGCGCCACAGCGCGGCGATTGCGGGCCAGCGCCGGTGCAGTGCGCTCGCTGGCTGCACTCTCCGACGAACCAAGGGCGCACGAGGAGCAAGCACGCACCGGGACCTGCAACACCCATAGCTCATCGTTCGCGTTTGTTGTGTCAAGCTTGGTGAACCTGGCCGGGACTGCCATGGCGCCACCGGCGCGCATGTGCCCCGGGCTGCCGCCCGACGCTGGCTTGCCGCCGCGTCAGCTCTGCAGCCGCTGGCTGATGCACGCGAGAGTGCGCGCCGCGACCTCACTCGCGAGCCGCAGGTCTCCGCTGGCGGGCCAGGCCTGCTCCGTGGGCTATGTCTGCTGCCGAGTTTGCCGCGCTGGATGCTGCCGAAGGGCTGGTGACCCAATGCCGTCCGTCGCCGCAGCCGGTCGCCGCCCTGGCCGCGGAGCGCGAGGGTATGGCCGAGCTTGTGTCAGCCCTGCGGATTCTCTGGCATGGCTCGCGCGAGGCGGTGCGCGTCGTGGAGGTGTCAGCTCGGGCAGCGGAGGCCGAGCCCGAGCTGAGCAAAGCCGACTTGCCGATGCTGTCGCGCCCGGCGTGCTTCCGGCGGGCTGTCGCCGTGACCAGGCGCGTGGCCGCCATCCGGCGCAAGCTGGGTTGGTCTGTCGACAGCTGGCGGGCCGCCGTGCTGTCCGAAGTGGCCGTGGGCGACGCGCCTTCCGTGGTGCACGACAGCGTGTTCGTGGCCGCGATCCAGCACCTTGCCAGCCCCGAGCAGCGCGCAACGTGGCTCCCGGCAGCCCAGGAGTACGCGGTGCTTGGGTGCTACGCCCAGACCGAGCTGGGGCACGGGTCCGACGTCTCGCGTCTGGAGACAACAGCCACGTTCATCCCCAGCACTTCGCAGGTAGAGCTGCACACGCCCCGCCTCGAGAGCACAAAGTGGTGGGTGGGTGGCCTGGGGCGCACGGCAACGCACGCCATCGTCTGGGCGCGCCTGCGCGTGCCAGCGCCCCCGGCAGGCCCCTCCGGTCGAGGGCTGGTCGACGTCGGCCCGATGCCCTTCCTGGTGCGCATCCGCGACGCAGCCACGCATGAGCCCGTGCCCGGCGTGACCGTGGGCGACATTGGCCCCAAGCTCGGCTTCGCCGCCATCGACAACGGCTATCTCCGCCTCTCGCGGTTTCGCGTGCCCCGGACTTCGCTGCTTGGCGAGTGTGGCGCGCTGTCCGCCACGGGTGTCTTCTCCCCGCCGGCCCACCCCAAGCGCGCGTACGCCGGGATGATGGCCGTGCGGGTGTTCATGCTGCGGGCGGCCGCGGCGGGGCTGGCGCTCGGGAGCACAGTGGCGCTGCGGTACAGCGCCCTGCGCCTCCAGTTCGCGCTGCCGCCGGCCGACACGGACGATTCGCTCGTGGCGGCCCTGGCCGCCGCTGGCAGAGCCGGCGCAGCGGGCCCGTCTGGGACGCCGGCCCGCTCAGCCCCAGCTGCGGCGGCTGCCGGCGCCTCGGCGATTGCTGGGCCGGGGGCGAGCATGCCGCCGCGGCCCGGACGCTGCCCCGGCGGCGAGGTGAGCGTGCTGGACCACGGCCTCCAGCGGCAGCGCACGCTGCCCTGGGCATGCCTCGCCTGGGCGCTGCGCTCCGCGGGCGCCGCGCTGGGAAGCTGGCACGCTGACGTCATGCGGGCGCTGGACGCCCGATCAGGGGCCGAGGCCCTCCGGAGCAGCAGCGGGGGGGCAGGGCAGCTCGGCTCCTTGCACTCGCTCTCCGCCTGCCTCAAGGCCACAGGCACGGCGCTCGCCGCCGACGGCGTGGAGGCCTGCCGGCTGGCCTGCGGCGGCCACGGCTACAGCGAGCTGGCGGGCCTCTCGCCGGTGTGGCGGTCGCTGGTGCACACGTGCACGGCGGAGGGCGAGAACGGCGTGATGCTGCTGCAGGCGGCCAGGGCTGTCCTGAGGGCGCGGTCGGGTCACTCGCTGCCAGCCACTGCCGCTCAAGGCGCCGCGCCAGCGGCCGCTGCGAAGTCCCTAGCAGGGGCGGACGACGCTGTGACGGTGGTCCGCGACCACCTGGAATACCTCTCTGGCGAGGCTCTGCCAACGTCATGGTCCGCTTTGCTACCGGCGGAGCTGGCTGCAGAGCTTGCGGACGACGCGGGCGCCGGCCCGCGACTGGCCAGCGCAGCCAGCAGCGCCGAGGCACTCCAGGGGAACCGGTCGCCAGAATTGTGCCTGGCGCTGCTGGTGAGCGCCTCTCGCGCTGCGGCCGACGAGGCGGGGGCCTGCGTGCAGGCCGCAGCAGCGGCCAGAGCGAGCGACGCGGCTGACGGAGACACCAAGTCGCTCATGAGCGTGGCGTCGGCGCAGGCTCAGCCGCAGCTGGCAGCAGCTGCCAAGGCGCACGCTCACGCCGTGCTCGCCGCGGCAGCGGTCAGGGCGCTTCATGCCGCTGAGGCGGCCGGGGCAGCGGCCGGCTCCAGTGGGAACGGTGAGGCGGCAGGGGCGGCCGATGAGGACGACGCGGCTGCGCCTGTGCCGCTGAGCGCCGTTGCCTGTGAGCAGGCTGTGGCTCGCTGCTTGGCGGTGCCGGCGGCGCTGCGCTCGGTGACCACGCTGGCTTTGCTGTCGCTTCTCGAGCGGTCAACCGGCCACCTGCTGGCCTGCGGGGCGGCTGGGCCAGGCACCCCCGCCGCTCTCGCAGCGGCCAGCGCGGCAGTTTGTGCCCGGCTGCGGCCCGTTGCAGTGGCCCTCGCTGACGGATTCGGCGTGCCTGACTACACGCTTGCCTCGGCCATCGGGCGAGAGGACGGGGCAGCGTACGGTGGGATGTGGCTGTGGGCGCAGCGGTCTTCGCTTGGGAACAAGGCGGCCGGGACGGTGGACCCGGCGTTTGCGAGCACGTTGCGCCCGATGATGCAGGAGGGGCTTGCGGCCGTGCGCGCGCAGCTCGGTGCGCAGGTAGCCGACCGGGTGTCGCGCCTGTGACGGGGCGCTCAGCGAGCCCGCGCGCGCATCGCTCGTTGCGGGGCACGAGTGATGGTGGATCAATGCTGCATTGTTGTTTCAGCCCCGCAAAACGCGATACAACACGCAAAGCGCTGCGTCAATGCAAGTCGCTCGAGCACGACACACCTCTCACTTGCCCTTGGACTTGCGCCGCAGTCGCTCCAGCGCCTCGCTCACAAGCGACACCGGCCCCTTGCGCGGCTGCGGGGCAGGCTCAGCACCCTGGGATGCCGGTGCTGCAACGCCTCCGGGCCCTGGCGGAAGATGGATTGCTGTGCCCAGAGAGCCAGTTCGAGCCGCAGCTGACTTGGGCATCCCGGCGGAGGAGGCACGAAGGGTTGGCGCCGCAGCGCCGCCTGCCCCGCTCGCGGTGGCCCAGCCTGCCGCGTCATTACCTCTGCCCTTGGCGGCCACCCCGGCGGCGGGGCCGACCAGCTCGTCGTCGTCGTCGTCGTCCCGCACGAGTAGCATGTCCTGCCGCGCGCGCGGCCACCCGGCTGGCGATGCGGCGGGCTTGCCCCAGAGCCGCTGTCGACGAGGCCCGGCAAGACGAATGCCCACACCGCCCGGCGAGACCACGCGGCGTAGCGGAGCGTTGGACCCTGTGGCCCCGGCGCTGGGCGGGGCGGGGCGCGAAGTCGCAGGCGTGGGCCGGCCAGGCGAAGAGAGGCTGACCCCGCCTGTGCTTGCCATGTCATCCCACTGGTCCAGCGGCAGAGCTGCAGGGAGGCCAGGGGTCGTCGGTGGCAGCGGCGTCCGCGGGGCACAGGCGGGCGAGGCGGCAGCGGCGGAGGCGGCGGAGGCCGGCGGAGGCTCGCGCTGTGCGGGCGGCGGCGGCGGCTGCCTGCTTACTGCCCCGCGCGAGAGGGGAGCGGCCGGGGGCGATGGCGTGGACGGCGTGCGGTCGCCGGACAGCGCGAGCTGCACTGGAGAGCCGTCGTCCTTGCCGACCAGTTCCACTGCCGCGTCCACCGCCCGCTTCCCAGCCGCGCCCATCCCAGCCGAGTCCTCCTCTCTCCCGTCGTCGCCGCCATCTTCGTCGTCATCGCTGCTTTCGATCGCGGTCCAAGGCAGAGCCACGGACTGTGCGGGTCCAGCGCCCATGCTGCCAGCACCGTGTGCCGGCAACTGCTGGGGGGCGGCACCCGTGCGCGCCCGTTCGCCCGACGAGCCCGACTGGGCGGACAGCGTCCGAACGACTGGGCTGGGGCCAAGGGAGCCCAGGCTGCTGCTCTGGGCAGAGGACGCGCGCTGCAATGCCGACTCGCTGGACCAAACACGCTCTTGGAGGCTTGGCGTCGGGCAAACGCTGGCAGGAGAGTCGGTGCATCGGTTTGCCATTCGCGCCCGGACTGCGGGCGGGGCCACGCGGTCAAGCCTCGGGCAGTCGCCGTCCGCCCGAGCTGAGCGAGCTGCAGGGGCGTCTTCCCGGTGCCGCTTCCGGTCGAGGCTGGCTCTGCTGTGCATCGAGGCCACCCCACTTCTCGCAAGCTGGGCTCCCAAGCGGTGCTTGGCGGGACTGCCGGCCTCGGTGCCCACGGCCGCCGCCACGGCCCTCGCCGCCAATGCTGCCCTTGTCCCCGGCTGCGCCGCCGTAGCCACGGCCATGGCGCGCTCCTGCGATACAAGGTGGCCCTCGGCCACAGTGGGCGGGTCTTGCACGTAGAAGAGCATGTAGGCGTCTCGCGACTCAGACAGGGCGTCCGCTTCATCCACGCGCTGCACGTACGAGTCGTCATACCTGGCCCAACTTCGGTCGTGGGACCCAGAGCCAGTCGTGGCCCCGATGGCCGTGTAGTGCCCTGAGGTGGCAGAGCCTCCGTGGTGCATGCACACGGCTGCGAGAGAGTAGGTCCTGCAGGGGTTGGCGTTGAGCGCGTGCCTGGTGACGGGGGACGGCACATCCACGTCCAGCACGGCAAGCAGCCAGTCACGCAGCGGCGAGCTTAGCGCCTTCGCCAGGCTCGCGAGCCCTGCGCACAGGTCGGAGGCGGTCAGGCCAAGGACGTCCAAGTCGGTCTGGAGCGGCGAAAAGCCCCCCCCAGGTCTGGGTTTGCCTGGCGTGGCTGGCAGCTGCGAACCCGTCCCAATCGACCTGGACCAGTCCAGACCGGCAAGGGGGAAGCACGCAGCAACGCGCATGGCCGCCACGCGCTCTGGCCTGCCCTCGAACAACACCAGGGCGCGAGCCTTGGCTGGCGTCAGTCGTAGCGCCGGCCAGCCGCGGTCCTGCTCCAGCTTCCGGCGAGCATGCCAGCTGCCCGCAGCCAGGGCGGCAACATCGGCCGCCTGGCGAGGCGGTACGATGGATGTGTGGTCAATGCCGAGGGGCGCCAGGGAGGAGCTGGCGGGCGCACGAGGCAGAAGGGTCTCGTCCAGCCGAATGCGCGCCGGGTACTCGACATGGTCGTTGAGCTTCTGCCCGCCTACGGCCCCGTATCCCCCGCCATAGCTGGACATGCCCCCAAGCGCCCAACCAAGGATCCCGCCCGTCGGCCTTAGCAGCCCCCCTGGTGATGGGAGGGGGCGGGAAGCATCGCCCTGCGGCTTGGCCACGCGAAAGTCGAATCGCTTAAGGTGGATGCCGAGCACGGCAGGGGGCGGCCACGCGAGCACCGTCTGTCTGCTGGCTCGCACGGCGCGCTTGCACCCCGAGCAGTGCCACTTGTTTTCGTCGTCCAGCTGCTCAGGCTTGGCCGTGCCGCTCAGCAGCGATTGCAGTCCACCTGGGCCCACCCCCACACTGTGAAGATATTATGCAACGGCACACGCTGGGGCAGAGCAACGATGATGATAGCATCAGGCCTGGCCTACCCACTCTTGCTCGGGCCGTTTCATGCCGCCCGCGCGACGGCCCTTGCGCGGCCAATCCGCCACACCTCACGGCAGCATGTCCGTCGTCCCCAGAGTCTTGCTCACGTGCCCACACTCAGGACACGTGAGGCTGGACACAGTTCGCGTCACCATCGCCGGGCAGAGCGGAATCCCCTCCAGCATGCGCTCATCGGGCCGGGTGGAGGCGGGCAAGGCTTCGCGCATTGCTCTCGTCGCCGCCAGCACCTCCTTCTCAACCGTATCCAGGAGCTGCACAACGTGGCAAACACGCGAGGAGGCAAGGCGCGCGCGGGGGGGGTGGCATGTGTGTGTGTGGGGGGGGGGGGGTAGCACACAAGGCCCCGCGAGGTCCGCCAACTGCAGATGCAAGCAAGCCGCGCAGCGGGGCGGCCCGAGGAAGGGCCGACCCAACCCTTCTTGCCAGCATGTGACTCACGGCGGTGAAAAACTCGTGGGCATCGTGCTGCCTTCCCAGCGAAAGCCCTGGCCCAAGGCGCGCCAGCATTGAGGCCGTCCTTGGCTCAAAGGAGCGCCCGCCCCGCTTCAGGTCTAGCACGTCGGCCCCAAGCTGCCGGAGCACTGGGGTGAGAGGCTTCGCTACGTCAGACAGCGAGGCAGCGGCAGCTGCGGGCAGCAGCCACCCCGCAAAGGGCCCAAGGCTCGCAAGGCACTGCAGCGTGGCTGCCAGAAAGCAGGTGTTGCCGACGTTACGAAGCCCGGCTGCCAGCGGCAGCGGAGAGGCAAGCGAAGCAAGTGGAAGGTGCTCTCCGTGCTCTCCAAAGCAGTCATCGTCTTCAGCATCCGTGCTGGCCCACGCTCCGGCAATGGCGCGTGCCGCAGCCGGAATTGACGCGGCCCCGCCTTCGTCCAGCGACCACATTCCGGCCACCGCAGCACGGGCAAGCCCGAGCGACCCAGTTGGGTCCAGTGTCGCCACGAGCTTCATGCTGCCCCGCGAGGCAGTCAAAGGTGCAGTCGCCGGCGCCGACGGAGTCTTCCTCGCGTCCTTGGAAAGCCTGCTTGGGACGAAACCAGGAACCCCAGACTCCCGTGCATCCGCGGCATCGAACCCAGCAGGCACTTGCACACGTGGGGGTTCTGCAAAGGAGCCGCACCCCGCTCCGATGGCCGGGGCGGGCAGTGACGAGCGAGGCAAAGGGCTCCGTCCTGCTGCCATGCTTGCCGCAGCCGCACCTCCCGGCCGAGGTGGCCCTAGTGAGCTGCTGCCATAAAAGTCTTTCCAAATCGACTGCAGCGCGCCGCTCGACTGCGCCGCAGGAGCGGCCATGGGGCGCTTTGCAGGCGCGCGAGTGTGGCGGAAGTTTGAAAGCTGTGGCCTCCCGGCAGCGGGGTTGGCACCGCGGCCAGAAAGCACAGCCGGAGGCGTCCGCGTATGGTCCCCGGCCACCTGGCGCAGACACCGCGGCAAGTGGCGCCCTGGCGGAGCTGCTTTCCCATCGGGCCGACTTGGTTGGCAAGCAGAGCCACGCATTTGCCGGCGTGAGCAAACCTTGCAGCTTAGCTCGCCGGCAGAGTGGCTGAGCACGAGGCCAAGGCTGGCGCAGCGCAGCTCAGAGCTACGACGGTGATGCCCGTGGAGAATCGCTCGGCGCGGGGCGACTCGTGCACTTGCGTGGCCAAGATTGACGGTGCATGGCGAGTTTCGAGTGTCGGCGTAACGCTGGGGTGAGGGCAGTCGAACGTTCTCACGCGGCATACGGCACGCAGTGCAATCCGCGGCAGAACCCGGAGATTGCTGGCAGTATCCTAAGGCAACGCTCCGAGTGTGATAGCATGCGAAGAGCAGTCCGCAACTCAGGATGCAGTCGCTTCCGTCGGCATCCGTTGGGCAGGCATTCCAGTGCGAATCAGTCCGTCAGTCATTTGTTTTCAATCCATGCGTGCGCTCCTATTCGCCGGCCAGCAACTTGGCACGGCTCCTCCCGGAAGCGAGGGGATTCTCGCGGCCGCTACTGCTCGCCGCACCAGCATCGGCGAGGCCAGCGCCAGAGGAAGACTTGCGACGAAGCAGACGGGGAGCGGCTTCGTCCTCGGCAGCCAGCTGGGCCTCCTCCTCCTTGGCAGAGCTGATTGCGTCAGCCGCCGCGTTGGTAGCTGCAGCCGCCGTCATCTCGGGGGTCCACAGCGCAGCGCCAGGCGCGTCGAAGCTGTCCGGCATGGCCCAGCGCTGCTCGTTTGTGAGCTCGTTCACGTACCAAATAACGCCCTCCTCGTTGCGCACACGCGTCCAGGGTCCGCACGTGGGGTTGCCAGCGAACGGATCTTCGTCGGCGCCACCAGCCACGGCCGCTCGGCTTCGCGCCAGCACGGCAATCGACGGACGCGGCTCGCCGCCTCGCCTCCTGCGGCCGCCCTTGGCAGGTTTTCCTGCAAAGCGCGACAGCCGCCTGACGCGCGCCACGTCGACGCCCTTTGCCGTCGTCTTGCTGCCTCGTGCAGCGCCAAGCTCCGTGACGTCTTCGTCGGCTTCTCCTTCGCCCACCACCGCGAGCACCGCCTCCTGGGCAGCCTCCTGGACCGCCGCAGCCGACGGGATATCGGGCACGCTCGAGTCCGACCCGAGCGAGGCCACGCTGCCTTGGGACACTGGGGTCCCCATCGAGCGCGCGCCGCCCGCAGAGCGTCCGATGGCCCAAGGCGGCGACTTCGGCTGGCTCGCCTGCGCTCGCTGCGCCTGCTTCTTCTTGAGCTCAGCTACCTCCCAGCGAAGCTTGGACAGAGTGTCGTCGACCCGCCCGGCGTGCTTGCGAATCACGGCCCACTGCGGAAGCGTGGGCGCAGAGTCAGCGGCGAGAATGGCCTCCAGATCCTCGCCTGCCTTGGCAACGTCCAGGGCCGCCGCAGCCATGGGGTTGATGTGGAACCCGGGGCCGCTGTCCAGCGAGCTTGGCGCGATCGCCGCCAGCGCCTCGCGCTCCATCTCCCGCAGCACAGGGTCCAGGTCTGTAGGGTCCTTGCTCTCGGCCGGGCGGCCGCCCCGCTTCTTCCGGCTCACGCGCGAGACGCTGGCCTTGTCCCCCGACGCCTTGGTGAGCCCCTTGGGCGCGCAGCACTGGCAGAGCCCGCCGGAACCACCTCGAAGGAACGTGGCCAGCACCTCGATGGCCACCACCCCGAAGGCATACAGCACAGCCACGACCAGCAGCACCATGGCCGCGTAGGCGATCACGTCGCGCTGCACCGCCACGTACTGGAAGCTGGTCTCGCCGGACTCCATGAGGATGCCTGTGAGCGCGATGAGCATGCTCACGAAGAGCAGCACCGTCTCCATGTTGTTCGGGTCGCCGGACCAGCGAGCAGCGAAGACCAGCCGCGCGCGGCGGGCGTCGGCCGTGTTGACCGCAGCTGCCATGCTCTTGAGGTCGGTGGACCGGACGCGGCTGGCGATGCTGCGGTCTGCGATGGCGCGCTGGTAGGTGTGCGAGATTGCCTTGTGCAGCTCGTCGCCCTCGCGCACCTTGGCGCGGTGCTGCAGCACCACCTCGCGCCTGCGGGCGTAGCTCATGTACGGCACCGACCGCGCGTTCATGGTGAAGGCGACGAAGAGGATGAGCATGATGCAGGCCAGCTGGAACGAGGGCACGCGCCCGAACACGAGCGCCGCCACCGCCACCAGGGCCTTGCGGATGAGCAGCAGCACGATCCAGTAGGGGCCTGCCCGGGGACGAAGTGCATGTAGAGCCGGGACCAGCGGGCGCGGAAACTCGTCAGGCCGTTCTGCTTGGTGCTGACGTCCATGGCGCGCAGGATCTGGTCCACCTTGACGTCCTCCTTGTACCGCCGCAGCAGCACCGCAGTGAAGACGAGGAAGCCGACCGTGTAGAGCCCGATGAAGACGTACGCCAGCGGGCGATGCGCGCCTGCATGCCGGTCCCGCACCGCTCGAACACCGCCTCCAGGTACGTGTAGCCGTCGGGCGGGTCCAGCGACATACAGTTGAGCGCGTCAAAGGCGGTCGCGTCACCTGGAGGTAGAGCACGTAGAAGAGGAGCACCGACGTGGAGATGAGCGAGGAGAGGTGGTCGTTCCGCCGGATCTTGTTCTGGCCCATGCAGAGCCCCTTGTACAGCCCACAGCACCGAGTGCAACAGGCCGAAGATGACCAAGAAGGCGATGGGAAGCAGCTCGGTGCCGAGCCAGCGCATCTCGTAGCCCAGCTCGGGCATGGCGCAGTCGAGCCCGACGATGTCGATGTTGAACTGGAACACGCTCAGCCACGAGAGCAGGTCGGCGAGGAACGACGGCCACTTGACCCTCGTCTTGGGCGAGGATGCTGAGCACCTGCATGTGGTCACCGCCACGAAGAGCGCCGTGGCCGAACCTTTCCACCTGGGTGTCGAGCCGGTGCAGCACGTAGGCGCCGCAAGCCACCACGATGACCAGCATGGCGAACAGGACGGGGAAGAGCCACACGTTGTCCGGCACTGGATACAGACGCCGTTCTTCGGTAGTACTTGCCGGGGAGGCACTCCCCGCAGCGCTCGCCCTGGTAAGCCCTCCGCGCAGACGTTCTGCCGAGGCCACGCCGCCTGGGGTCGCACGGCATGAACGCCGGGCAGGAGCCGTTGAACGGCGCCGGGCGGCTCTGCGGGACTGGGGCAGAGCTCCGCCGGCTGGGCGATTTGCCAGAAGCCCGGGGAGGCGTACGGTCGCGGAACTGGATGCAGCTCGCGGCCCTGCCCGGCTGGCGCCTCCACTTCGCAGACGGCTCCCTCGCAGACGCCGCCCTGGGGGCAGTCCGCGCAGGTCTCTCCAGGCTGGCCGTACGTCTCGAATGGGCAACAGCCTCCACGCGCCACACGTCGGTGCCCGCGGCGCCGCGCCTCGTCCGGGTAGCGCATGTTGCTGTAGCCCGCGGTGGAACCTCGAGCACCTCACCCGACCGATGTCGCGCTGACGTGTCGCAGACGAGCGTCGTCCGCTGACAGCTCCGGGACGCAGGCCAGCTCCCGATCTTCACAGTCGGCGAGTTGCGGTCGCGTCGCCGAAGGACTCCGCGCCTGAGTTGCCGCTCCCTGGACGACAGGCCCCCTGCCGGCCGTTGGCGGACGGCCGGTTGGGCAACCAGGGTCACACCATCGGCGGCGCGTACGAGAAAGCGGCCTCACTGCGCGAACAGGAGACCCTCTGGCCGGGATGCCGTCCTCAGTCCACCTCCAGGCACGTGATGTCTTGGCCGAAGCCGCGGCCAACAGGCACGAAGACCACTCGTGGTTAGCCGACGAGGGCGCGGCGGCCGCTCGCCTTGGCCGTATCCACAATCACCAAGGCGCGCGTTACTTCGCGCGCCCACTGCCCCCCCGCGCTGCTCACGCGTGCCAGCACCGCAGCTCGCCCCCGGGCGCCCACGCCCCACCGACAAGACTCGCGGTGTCGCTCTTGAGACTGGCCGAGCGCCACGCGCTCACGCGCCGAGGGACTCGCGCGGAAGCGCACCAGGTACGCCGTTGGTGGCCCCCACCAGCGGACGTCCACGGCCATCAAGCTGGGCGGGCGGATGCCCAGCGCCAGCTCTGCTGCGCTGCCCAGGTCGCGTCCTGCGCCGCGTCGAGAGTGGACTGGCCGCCCACCGTGACGCGGACCGCGGGATGCGCCCTGAGATCTGCGGCGCGCGGAACACGAATGTGGTGTGGTTGTTGCGAGATGATGGCGCCGTCTGGCCGAAGGTGCCAACGCCGTCCGGGTCCGCACAGTGCGCACCATCATCCGCGAGCGCACCCCGACGGGCACGAGCAGACTGCTGCG